>CAJNDT010004547.1:3760-13814 GCA_905221615.1 Symbiodinium sp. CCMP2592
ATGACTACCCCCCATAAATAGGTGGCAGGGGAGGGGGGTTACCCTGCGCCCCACATATTTGCCCCCCCCCCCCCCCTTGTCCCCCCCCTCTCCCCCTTCATTGTCCACACATTCCACCTTCTTTACCATGGGATTTTAGGCTTAAGTGCTAATGGGGCATTACGGGCTACAAGGGATATAAGTGATAAGGGTCAGGCGATCAATGCGTTCCATGCATCAAAGATGTTAAAGTGGGAGGGATATGAGGGTACAGATGTTTTTTTACGGTTAGCTCGTTTGTCATGCGTTTGGCATGTATGGCGAGGGGTATGTGATGCATGTGGGGATCGGCTCATTATGCTCATTTGGCTCAGGGGAGTCTGGAATGTCTGGGACTGTGGAATATCTGGGAAAGGGAGTGTAAAGGGTATGAAGGGCATGAAGGGCTTGTTTCCGGTCGGAAAGTTTGGAATACATGCGGTATAAAAACGACGTGTCAGGAAAGGCCTGGATGCGTATTCCAGGGCCCGAAACATGCATCCACACATGTGCCAACCACAACCAGTCCAGCAGCAAGTCCGGTTTACTTTCAAGCCACGGCAACTTGCCATACAAACTCCCAAAGCATAGGGAAAGGCCTGGATATCCTGGATGCGTGTTCCGAGGCCCCAAAAATGCATCCAGACATGTGCCAGCCAAAACCCGTCCAGCAGCAATGCAGCTTTACTTTCGTGCCAAACCAAATTCTTTTAGAATCCCCCAAGCCCTCAGGAAAGATCTGAGTGCGTGTTCCGGGGGCCGAAACATGCATCCAGGCGCCTGCGAACCGAAATGAATCCGGACAGCAGCAACCCAGGTCTACCTTCCAGCCAAAGCAATTTGCTCTGGAAGCCTTCAAAGCATCGGGAAAGGCCTGGATGCGTGTTCCGAGTCCCGAAAAATGCATCCAGACATGTCTTGGACCAAACCCGTCCACCAACAGCCCAGCTTTACTGTCCAGCCAAAGCATGTTGCCTAAGAAATCCTAAGAAGCCACCACAGCATCGGGAAAGGCCTGGATGCGTGTTCCGGGGCCCGAAGAATGCATCCCGACAGGTGCCAGCCCAAACCCGCGCATCAGCAATCCAGGTTTGCTTAGAAGCCCCCAACGCCTCAGGAAAGGCTTGGATCGATGGCTTGGATGCGTGTTCCAGGGCCCGAAAAACGCATCCAAACATGTCAGCCCAAACTCGTGAACCAGCAATCCAGCCTTACTTGCGTGCCGAACGACGTGTCAGGAAAGGCCTGGATGCGTATTCGAGGGCCCGAAACTTGCATCCACACATGTGCCAACCACAACGCATACAACACAACGTCAAGACAAGCTATATGTGTGACTTGCGCTTCCTGCCGGCGGCAGGAAGCACAAGTCCTCCTCACGGAGCACAAGTCCTGCTTCCAAACCCTTTGTTCCTAGAAGTTTAACTGCCGACTTGCGCTCTGTCCTGCTCTACTTGCGCTTCCTGCCGGTGGCAGGAAGCACAAGTCCCACATTGTCAGAGACACACGATGATGTTTCGCAGGGACGCTGTAATGGCTCCGTTTACGGTAGTGACGCTGCAGCATCACAAGCATATCTAACATTAATTTAGAACTCATGAAACATCATGAAACCCCTCCGTCCATGCAAGTCCTGGCCTGAGGCAGCCGGTGCAGCCATGACATCCATGGAGTGTTGAACAAATGACTTGCAGTTATCATATCACGTCACAGACCAGATTTTGTCCAAAGTTGTGCCCATGATGCCCATGTACCCCACCTGTCTACGCTGTGTATGCTGTCTTCCGTATCTTCCGCATCTTCTGTGTACTTCAACGTCTGCATTGTCGGCTAAGCTGACCGTTGGCAAGGTGTGCAACGTATGGCATGCGCAAGGTGTCATACGCAGTATACGCACTCCACATGCCCCAGTCTGTGCATATTTTGCATCACTTGCATCCCAGCATCTGTACTCATATAAACGATTCTGAGACGGTTTGTTTTTTCCGCTCTTGCATCTCTTGCCCCCCAGAGCCCCCAGCTCAGTCCTACATGTCCTAAGTCTACGTCTTCTGGCTGCATATGCTGGATGCGCTTATGCATCAGCCGCTTCTTCAGAGAGGACATACATCCTTGCCCCTCCTGTGAGTCTGCGGTTTAGGGTTGAGGGCTTTGAGGGTTTAGGGTTTCGCGTCGAGGGGTTTAAAGTTTAGGCTTTACGGCTAAGGGTCGGTTTGACGCTCACACTCGGACATACTCGGACAAGGGATACAAGGGTGGGTTTAGGGCTTAGGGTTTAGGCGAGTGTGTGCGTCGAAACCCTCCTAGACCGTAAACCCTCAAGTCTAAATCATGTAAAGCCTAAACCCTTAGACCCTAAACCCTAAACCCTGAACCCTGAACCTTAAACCCTAAACCCTAAAAGGCCTAAACCCAAAGTGTAGGTTTTCGTTTTCGGGGTTAGATGGTTAGATGGTTCAGCGGTCCTACGGGCTCTAGGGTCTGGGGTTACCTAAACCCCAAAATCCCGAAGTCAAACTCTGAACTGTAAAGCGCATATAACCCATACGCTGAACCCTCATCTCCAATCCCTGAAACCCTGATCCCTACACCCTAATCCCTAATATCCCTAGACCCTTAACCATCATGACGGTTTAGGGATTTTGGGTTTTTAGGATGATGTAACCTTTTAACCTTCCCCAAATCAGCACTGAATCACCATGCCAAAATAATAGGTGGCTGCCTCCTATTACCCCCCCCCCCCAGCAGAGGGTAGTCATATTGAAGCAAGAGGCGACTCGACATTGCGCCACCCTTGCAGACGAATCAGAGCTGCTCAAATGCTCACACACCACGCACAAGTTGAGTCCTGATGTGCAGAAGGAAAGCAGGTTGCTAATTCACTTTGAACGAGTGCTCAGATGTGCTCTCTGCCACGACTACTGGTGACGAGTCATCCTTCGTGCTGCACACGTAATCATAATCTCTTCAAAGATTGAGGATAACATGTGTCTTCACTTGTTGTTGAAGATAGCACGCTAACTACACGGAGTTTCGGAGACTCTGGAATCCTGGAAGCCAAAGTCTACATGTATCGGCTTCAGGAAGTCATGCGAGCAGAGCGAGTTGTGCTTGTCAGGCATGTTATGTGCTGCCATGTCCTCGCCTCTGCAGTCAATTGCGTGGCACAAGACCCAAAGGAAGACCGCCGTAGCCACCTGACAGCCATGGCGAAGACATGCGTTGTCTTGTTGTTTGCGGCTGCGATTACGCAAGGCTGTAGAAAGGGTGTCGTTTTGCCCCATACCAGGATCCTCAGCCCTCTGGACCCAGAGCACCAACACCCAAAGCTGTGACTGCACCTGGGCTAGGCGATGCGTCAGATTGCGTGTCCGAGTCCCTGCAGCTGCCTTGCCCAACGTGCCTCGCATGATTATTTTGGAGCGGCTGTTTGCCGAATATTTTTTCGGCATAACGATCTTCGATGTTTTGTTGGCAATGCCCTCAGAAAAGGTGTGGTTCCGACATTCCCCGCACAAACCACCCGATGCATTTGGCGTATGGTTCCTGGTCAACGGCAGACTTGGAGACCGAGGTTTCCAGCGACTCAGAGTCAGACGCAGGTTGTTTTTGAGCTGCATGTATTCTTGAAATTTTAGGCTTGAACCCTCAACGGATCTTTTATCTCAGGTGACAAGCTTTCCTTCTCTTGGTCTACGGATGCGGGACACCCCTCCAACAAAGCAGGGTACTTCATCTACGGAGAAAGCTTTGCTCTTGGGAGGCTGAAGGGCGCAGTGTAAAGTGTAAGCTCACAGTAACCCTCCGGGATACGGGTGCTTCCCTGGTGTGTGGGATGCCGGAAGTTCCATCTGCTTTAGCCCTGGAAGGCGGTGCCACTTGCGTTCCCTGGAGTATCTGGAAGTCCCACAGCATATCTTCGACATCGACCGGGACAGCCTTGAGGCTTTTCCTGTGACTTCCGAGCTGCTCCTGCACCACCAGTGTGAAAACGATCAATCTCTCGACAAACAGCTTGACGTGGACAAGGAAGCCATAGAGAGCTCTCAAAAGACGCAGACTGGCATAAAGGCCAAGATTGCAGCTTTGGAGACGAAAGGCAAAACAGAAATGGCCTCACTAAAGGATCAGATGGCAGCTTTGACGTCAAACTTCTCCATGTCGTCCGACCAGAACCTGCACAAGTACCAAACAGAGATTGGCTCGCTAAAGGATCAGATGGCAGCTTTGGCGCGCAATCACACAACAGAAATGGCCTCGCTACGGGATAGCGTCACTGCTTTGCTTGACCAGGAGGAAGAACATAAGAAGCGCTTGGAGAAACACAAGGCGGCCGAGAAGCTGGAGGACCAGTGGCACCGCCCTGAACTTCCGGATGAGGTCGTTCTGTCGCTGACACTGGCTCTAGCCATAGGTTCGTCGAGCCCCAGCGCACACTCCAAGGCAGGGCTTGGTTCGGAGTCGGGGAGAGTAGCGGTTGCAAGCATCGTTAAACAGCGTTGGGTGTAGTCCAGCAGCTGGCGCCATCGCTGTGCAATTACTGCAAGCAAGGTGCTCTCCGACTTCTTGGTTTCCTTGCTCACGCCGGGCCAGTTCAAAGATTCAGAGGCGGGAGTCACGGGTAAGGGTGGCGGCCTGGTGCAAACCCAGCCAGCGGTGGAGACCCTGAAGCGCAAATCAAGCAATGGCACCAGAGTCAATATCACTGCAAAGCAGGAGCGTCGCCTCAGGCAGCCGTCCTATACTTCGCCAAGCCTGGACGACCCGTCTGCATTGCTCCTGGCTGCGTCTAGCCGTGGCTACTGGTACAAAGGTTCTCCCTCCCAGGCTCCCTGCAACAAGACAGTCTTGCAGGTTGTCCTTTCGAGTCCGATCATGCTAGCCCCGGAAGATGCCGATCGGATCAAGTCTAGTTTACCGGAGGAGCACAAGCCCTCTCGTCAGAAGCCTCAAGATATACAGACCGCCAGCCTGAAGCTCTTGTCCATCGATGCCAAGTACCTCGCCCGCCCGAAGTTCAGCCCACAGGAGAAGAGCGCTCGATTCCCGGAGTTTGTGTCTCTTCTGGCTGGGTGCTTGGCTTTGACGGCCTGCTGGCATGTCTTCTGGCCCGAGGATGGTCGCGCTCAACAATATGCTCCACACAATTATGTTCTCTTGTTATTCGTGATGGCTGTTGGGCTGCCGATCCTTTGTGCCGCCGGGCTGGCATACCTGCCATTCAATGTGTTGGGCCAGGATGGCTCCTATGGCTTCAGCGCGGCTGTACATGCAGATTGGAGCTTCAGTTGGCAGAGCTTCGGGAAGAGTACAGGGGGAATAGTGGCGATGGGCTTTGTCAGTGCAGGCTGGTGTTTCGCGCTTCGTTGCCACGGAGAAGTTCTTATGCTCTCTCGAGCTAGTAGCGGCTTGGCGTTCCTGATCTATCCTGCCTTGATTGCGCTGTACCGCTTCCTCGGCCAATTCGGGTTGATAATGTGGTGTTGGATGTCTTTCGAGTACTACTTTCCCATCTCAAGCTGTGTGCTCAAGGTGGGCTTTTACGGAACGCCCATGCTTGTGTGTCTGCTTCTGGCCCCGTGGTTTGTCCTACCAGCTGGAGCTTACTTCAACCAACGGGCTAACTGCATCGATGGGCTAGATTGGGAAGTACATCTTGCATTTGTGGTCGTCATCTGCGCGAAGTCATTAGCATGGAAAGGCTGCATATCCACACAACGTTCAGGCTTGGCCTGCCTCTCTACCTTTGTATTCTATGTCCTTGCGGAGCTGGACATGTACACTGATGGCATGTTTATTGCCATTGCTGCCTCGTGCGGATCGTGGTATGCCTATGTGTCGCTCATAATCTATGCTGTTGGCGTCATCGTCCTCCAGGTCCTGCTCCCGATGTTGTGGGCGGCTTCTGATTCGGACAGTGATGCGGGACGGCTTGCTGCCATGTTTTCTTTCTTCATGTTCCCACTGGAGATTCTGACGGGCGTGATGGATCCTTGCGAATGTGTTGGTCCAAGTCTTGGTGGTTTCATCGGCCACAATGTTGGTAGCAAACCTTTGGCAAGGCCATCCGACAATATGGCAAGTCGCCAGCTCATGCTGACTGCAGTCATGCGGTGCCTCGGCGAAGACCTTCCTCAATGCATCTTGCAGTATTTGTTCACCATCCATGTGAAGAAGAACCCGCTCATCATGTTCAGTATTGGGACCAGCCTGGCCTCCTCACTCTTTGCAGTTGGTAAGGCTTGTTGGAAAGTTTATGCCACTGAGCAAAACAAGCACGTGAAGGTCTCATCAGAAGACAACTTGGGAACTGAGTAAGAAGTGAGCGCAGGTTTCCACAGAGTGACCAAGTCAAGTCATGCATGATGGCAAATATGAACTTACCAATGCGTAACAGTGAACGTTTATGGGTGATGGATTATCTTGAATCGCAGAAACCTCTGCGCGGCCTGTCCTCAGCGCCTCAGGATGTGCCCACCCACCTCCGGGCAAAGCCCTCGTTCCAGGGTCTCGGTTGCATCCTCCTCATGGCAAGAAAGCCATTGTCAAGTTTCGACCTATGCAGGAATTCGACGTGCTAAAGCCTAGAGATTCCAGCGCTGCAACGTCAAAGACAAAAAGACAGTGGTGCAAACGACCTACAACATCCTCAGAAAAGTATGGCATACTTCAGTATATTGTAGTATACCAGGATACTGTCGTACACTCTCCCAAAATCTTCTTGTCGGTGGCGCTGGCCGCGTGGCGCAATCCCCACGCGGGAAAAGAAGTTCCAGTTTTCAGGCTCCAAGGGCCTAGGATTTTGGATTTAGGGGCTAGGTTAGGGTTTGAGACATGTTAACATAGAACCTCAACCATACATAACTTTGGGGACTGTGGAAGTCCACGGCTGACAGACTTGTAGTTGCAGTGGTCCATCATGCTTGAAAGGCTTTCCTGGAGGTGCATCCTTACGTGAAGGGCTTCGAGCCGCTGCCCCAGCCTGCCGCCGAAAGACGACCCGAATTTGCGCAGTTTAGAGCCGACGGCTGCTGGCTGGGCTGCCAGGCCATCTACGGCGGATGCGGAGCTCTTCGAGCAACTCTCGGAGCTGCGGCCCTGGTGAACGCAGAAGGGAGCCTGGGGCGTGGCTGAAGGTGTAGGCGGTGTAGTTAGAAGGAGTATTGAGTGTTACAATTGCCTCGGTGCCAGGTCTGGTGCTCCGGAGACGCCGAACCTCAGGAGAGGTCCCAAGACGCTGGAACACGGGCGCATCTGTCATACTCAAGAATGGGAAAGCCCATCATGGTTGCAATACAGACTGTAGCACGGTGGAGACATATTAATATTCGGGGTCGGGCACTCGAACTTCACAAGTTGTTAGAAGCCGGGCAGGGAGCCTTGCTACCCCGAACAGTAAGTCTTAAGTAGATTCACGCCAGCGGTGTTGGGTCGGCAGGGTTCTTGGTTTTTTGGTTTGCAGGAGATGGTTCGATCACCTGGAGTCCTTCTCGTCCCTGGAACGCCCCCTTCCTAGCGAAGTGGAGTTCTTCGCCCCAGCAAACATTTCTGCTTGACCGACCTCTCAGGTTCGTCGTGGCAGAAGACGGCTTAGACAGCGTTCGCGCCTGACATCCGAGACTCGCAGCAGGCCGGCAGAAGGGTGAAGATAAGCCAGACAAGACATGACATGACATGAAGCATTTGGCGTTGGATGTCAACTTCTTGCAGTGAAACATAAAAAAGACTTTGCAGCTGCTATGGGAAGGCATCGATGCAGTTTTGGCCGCTTTCACAACTGAGCGCATCGCGTTTGCAATGTTTGCAAGGATTGACTGGGTATGAGGTGCTAGTTTGGGGAGGGGTTCCACATTCCACCCCGAATTGGAAACGGCTTTGTCCAGTCCGCCTGCTGTTAGCCGCCACCGTTGCGATCTCTGAATGAGCGCTGGTAGGTAGACTTGCAACCAGCCCGCGTGCTGCGAGGCGGTTTTCCTCAATTGATTGTACAGTGCTACAGATTGCTCAGAGATCGCAAAAATGTTGGGGACTTGCTGTCGCCGTTGACATACTTTTTCGTGCACAGCAGGCGTAGCATGGCTTAGCATCATTGGTTCCTAGAACATCTAGCTCGAAGTTACATGGGCAGAGGCACATCCGCTTTGTCAATGGACGGCCCAATAAACATATATACACACTTACACTTGTACAAGTACCCAATCTGTTGTTCCCATTGGTTTCCTATGTTTTCGATGTGTTTCGTTCATAAGTCTACTTGTGCAGATTTCTTGCGAATGGAAACCTTCTGAATTTTGGTTTTTGCTACCGCAAGAGATTCAGACAAATATAAGTATCTTGGTAGGTCTATGGAATGTTGTAAACAGAATTGTAGGATTTTTGGTAGCTATTGATAATTAATTATTAATGTATAGAATTATCTTGAAATATTGGTATTTGTAGCACGGAAACTAAGTTATAATTATTCGATCGAAAATTCAGAAAGAAAGAAAAATCTTCGATTGATTAATATATATATTTTCTTATATTTATTCAATAATATAATATAATATATTATATTATACTATAATATATATATAGATATTTATTTATTCATTTGATTTTCATGACGCTTATTTTTTAATGGGACATATTTCAAATTTAAAGATATAGAAAGGATTTCTTTAGGCTTCTTATATTTAAAGATTATAGAAGATAAATTTGGATCGTTAGAAGGATTTAAAAAGATTTGAATGATCGATACGAAAGAATTTGGAAATAAAATAGAAATATAGAGAGGTATTGGGACGCTTCGAATTACGGATATAGATAAAAGGAATTCTATATAACAGAGAATTCTTTAAATTTTATGTAAAGGTTCTAATATTTTTTTATTAAATGAAAATTTACGAGAATGCCGCATTTGGGTTATCTATGAGCTTAGGTATCCGTATAAAGGTTTTTTGTTTAACTTGTGTAGCTATATATACGTGCTGGCGGTGTCGGTGGGTATAGAACGGAGTCGCGGGCAATGAATGGCCGAGTCTTGAAGCCGAAAGAATCGCCTCGCTTCATTATATGATGCTGCTATTCCTCTGTGCCCAGCTTGCTACAACTCCCTTGCTCTGCACTTGTCACTCGAGTCTCAAGTTCTTCCTAGCAGCAGAGGGAACTGTCATACCTTGCAACGCCGACGAATCGGGTTTACTGTATCTTGGGCTTGTCCTCATCTCCTATGATGGCATTACGAAAATTGATCTTATCAGCTTCCGTATCTTTATCAAAACCTCCCACTTGAAGGACCAGATTGGCCCGAACCATCCACCACGAGACTAGTTCGCGTACCTTTCCCACCAAGATATTTATATAATGCTCATCTAAATTCGCATCGAAGGCAACAAAAAAAACAAAAAAAAAAAAAAAAAAAAAAAAAAAAAAAAAAAAAAAAAAAAAAAAAAAAAAAAAAAAAAAAAAAAAAGAAAAACAAAAAAAAAAAAAAAAAAAAAAAAAAAAAAAAAAAAAAAAAAAAAAAACAAAAAAAAAAAAAAAAAAAAAAAAAAAAAAAAAAAAAAAAAAAAAAAAAAAAAACAAACAAAAAAAAAAAAAAAAAAAAAAAAAAAAAAAAAAAAAAAAAACAAATAAAAAAAAAAAAAAAAAAATAAAAAAAAAAAAAAAAAAAAAAAAAAAAAAAAAAAAAAAAAAAAAAAAAAAACAAATAAAAAAAAAAAAAAAAAAAAAAAAAAAAAAAAAAAAAAAAAAAAAAAAAAAAAAAAAAAAAAAAAAAAAAAAAAAAAAAAAAAAAAAAAAAAAAAATAAAAAAAAAAAAAAAAAAAAAAAAAAAAAAAAAAAAAAAAAAAAAAAAAAAAAAAAAAAAAAAACAAAAAGAAAAAAAGGAAAAAAAAAAAAAAAAAAAAAAAAAAAAAAAAAAAAAAAAAAAAAAAAAAAAAAAAAAAAAAAAAAAAAAAAAAAAAAAAGAAAAAGAAAAAAAAAAAAAAAAAAAAAAAAAAAAAAAAAAAAAAAAAAAGAAAAGAAAAAAAAAAAAAAAAAAAAAAAAAAAAAA
>CAJNDT010004548.1:2500-13795 GCA_905221615.1 Symbiodinium sp. CCMP2592
ACACTCATCTACGTCAGTAACGATCCCCTGAAATGACAAACGAATCAGGCGTCACCGAAGAAAGAAGCATTCGCGATGGCATTCCACGGGCGAAGCTCAGAGGTCACGAACTGATAGGCGAGGAAGATCAGGCGTTGTCTCGCCACCATCTTCGCGTTGACGTAGGATCGCGGTCCCAGGGCCGGAGGTTCTCCTCTGGATACTGGTTCCTTGGCTTTCCCTTGTCCTTGCCTTTGTTTCGGCCTTTGGCGGCGATGTAGTCGTGGTAGGAATTGGTGTTCCAGCCACCATGTTGCTCGCCTCCGGTTCTTCCACGCCCTTTTGAAGGTCCCTTGGATGAAGAAGCGCTTTCACGTTCCTCCGTAGTGACAGGCGTGTCCAGGATGGATGTACCACCTGGAGGAAGATAGTCAGCGGCCGAAATGTGGTGTAGGGCTTCCGTACGCTTTGTCGTCGGGTTTTGCTGTCTCTCAGTTTTGGATCTGTTCAATCTGTCCATGAAATGCGCAGGCATTTGCACACTGTGGTCCACCAGCAAGGCGATGGTCTGGACTGACTGATCAGAATGAGTCAGCAGAATACCGACGGGGTCGATGTACAAGAAGTCCACTGGTCCAGTTGGCGTTGGTCGTAGCACTGAGAATTGTTGGTGTCCCGTCACCATTGGAATCACCTCGCACAGGACGTTCAGGCAACAAAAGTGCATAGCCTTTACATCTTCATCCCTTTCGCTCTTCAAGTAAGTAGTAGGGTTGAAGTTGTCCCTGCCAATTCCCATCATGTTGGCTCCCCGTGTAAGTAAAGAAAGCATCTGGTTCGTCCGGAAGCGCTTCAAGGTGTAAGTCCCGTTGGGATCATACTGTTTGAGGTTCTCAGGTTCCTTGGCAAAGCGAATGATCTCCTCATCAGTCACGTCCTTGCTCACACCCGTTTCCCTATCCACTGCCGCCAAAGATCCCCACTTTCCAAGCACATCATAGCGTTGGCCAAGTGCGAAACTTTCCCTCATCTGAAACAACGGCATAGTCGCCCACTTTGCGAATCCTGACCAAGCTTTGTAGATGGATCTGCATACCACGTATGCCATGTACGACAGAGCGGTCATGTTCGCGTCAATGCAATGGGCATTTCGCTTTCCAGAATAGTAAGATGGCTGCATGGCGGTACGTGCAAGTTGTAGCTCAGGATCGATGTTCAAAGACTGGCCGGTAATGAAGACGGGACGACGTTCCTGTGCGATTGCTTCTGGAACTGCGTCATCAAAGTCCTCTCCAGGCTCGACGTCCATTTCTTCATCAGGTTCCTGTTCTGGATCGTCTTCCGCGATGACAGATGGTTCTGGGATTTCTTCAGGTTCCGCAACGGTCTCTACCTCCATGGCTTCCTGCTCCTCTTCGGGCGCCTCAGGCACTGCGGCTGCTGCGGCTTCCATTGTCTGAGCAATGAAGTCACTGGGGATCTCCGTAGGAGTCTCCCGTTGTGGAGAACCTTGGTAATATCCGCTCGAAACGAACTGTGACCAGCAAGACGTGCATCGGGAGAAACATGCTGGAACGATGTTGTAGCATGCCGGGCATACCCTCATTCTCCGTCCATCCTCGTCTCTGCGTAGGTCTTCGGGTCGCCAATTCTTGATGACAAACTTGATTCCTTTGTCCATGTAGTGATGCCGAACCGTGTTCTCCCTGTGGGACTCCAGGACAGTCGTGAGGTCACGAATGATCTGCTCCTTGCTTGTGTCGTGGGGTCCAGGAGGCATCTCGCAAAGCAATTCCATGATCTTGCTTGGCGTTCGGTATCTCTCGAACTCGGGAAGCAACGGTGATGCATTGTAGTCCAACACCAGCTCTTTCTCCAACCTTTCATCGTAGATCTTTTCCACCAGAGCGAAAGAGTGTGTATCTCGAGGATCAGGGACGCAAAACCATACCTCCTTGACGAAATGGAAAGGTATCGTTCGGCCAACGATCATGATGCCGCTGTCTGTGATACGTCCATCCTCTCGTGCAAGATCTTGCGACGGGACATGAAGGACCGCCAATGGCATGTGCTTGGCGTCTCGTCCATGTACTCGCATCTTGGTCGTTGCGTTCCGGTGATCGAACGGCGCAAACACCCCCCAATAGCTGTGGAGTCTGCCGCCTTGATTGCCTCGGAATTGGCGCCTATGGTCGAAGTCCCCGTCGGGGTCCTCCGAACCAGGCATGATGCCTTGCGTGACAATGGAATCCAAGTTGCGGCATGCCGTAGCGTGGAACGCACCTCCAAGACGTTGCAAGAGGGTCATAGATGGAGATATTGCGAACCTGTTCTTGTCCAACTGAAGCAAGTTGTTCTGGGGATCTGAATGCGCAGAGTGACCACTCGTAGCCCGAACTGCCCATGGCTTCACCCAGCCGTTGCATAGGTTCAGGTACCTCTGGCCATGCCGGCAATGGTCGTTGCTCTGGATCTCCGTGATCTGGTCCCGAACTGATACCAACATGTTCGAACCTGCTGATCCAAGAACTTCCGTGCCGGGGTCCTTCACTCTCACACCCAGGAACTGCAACCGAATCTTGGCCTTGTTGCGTTTCGTGGCTGCAATCATGTTCCCCTGGAACAATAGCTGAAGTCTTTCATTGTACACTCTCTTCTTCTGTTGGTCATCGGTCCTTGAGACCCCTTCGGTGATGCGTCTGCTTTCATGGGTCCATAGTGGCTCATGCCTCACCAAGTCTTCGATCAGCACCCATCCTCCTTCATCACATTTGATGACACTGTTGAATGCCACCTGGCACCTGTTGTCAAGCCATTCCGAGCCTGGGCGCCTGGCGATTCTGTGGCGCAAGTCAGACTGGATGCATGATAGCGCCCAATCCGCGTTCAACCTGCGCTGACGGGTGATGTTGCGAAGGACAACTTCGTTCACGATGTCCCACCGATTGTTGATGAAGCTTGCACCCTTGGTTGGGATCAGGTCGAGAATCCCGCACCGGATTGGCCTTCCGCCGCCGATGGATTCATAGCCTGGATTGGTGTAGCTATGAGTGTTTTCATCGTAAACAAAGCTAGGACGGTCTCCTCGTTGAGGTAGGCGTCGGTCGCGATGGTCCGAAAGCTGCTCAATGATGTCCACCACTCGCTGGCTATTCTCTGGTCCCGATTCCTGCAGTGGTACGCCACAAGCATCATTTAGGCCCCGACGATTCTCCACATCCGTGCAGAGATTGTGTTTGTTCTCATAACGGATCAAGACCACATCACCCCGTACGGCTTCGCCTCCGCGTCGCGGTCGGGCTTTGGCCTTGGGTCGTCGGTCCGAGGATGCAACACTCACATGATCTGTGGTGTCAACGTCCATTGGCTCAGCCTCTTGTGTAGGTACTCGACGTGGATATCGAAGAAGACTTTCTTTGATAATCTGGACGCCTCGAAGTACCAGATCCCGGGTCGCAGCATTCTCTGTGCAATTTGACAGAGTGTGTAGGTCACTGCCACAAGCAACACAGAATGTGATGCGATCGCTTCCGACTGACATCTCGCCCTGAGCGAGTACGCCAACATAGTCCTGAAGCTGCGTGACAAATCCCTTCACGAATTGCATGCCTGGGATCAGGGCCTTCTGCACCTTGCTCTTCTTCGGGTTGCGCATCCACATCCACATCCTGTGCAGGTATTGGTGGAGCAACTGAGAACCCTGGATCGTCCGTGACGTTGTCAGCGGCCTGTGTCTCGTCGGTTCTCGCAATCTCTACAGGGTAGATATCACCATCGACGATCACTGTGAAATCAATCACGAGGTCAGCGGACATGTTGTTGACGATCTCAGCGACTGCTTCATTCTTCTTGGGCGGTGTCCTTTTGCGCGGGGAGTCAACCGTGATCAGCTCGATGGCTTCGGCCGACGCGTAGCGGAAGAATGACCTTTCGATTCCTCTCGCGCACGCATTTGCTCCCTCAAGGCCACCCCAATTCATGAAATGACTTGGGTGTCTCATTGCAATCGTAAGAAGCCCGAGCGCCAGCTCCACTGTGTCACCCAGGAGCTCTTCCTTGGGCAAGACTGACCCTCTGTAGCATTCTTGGCGCTCTTCTGGAGTCAAAAGCATCCTCATGAAACCAGCATAAGCGCAGTTCCCGGCGTCGTAGTAGCAGATGTAGCATGTCTTGCCTTCGGAGTCGTACCCTCTGTCCCACGCCAACTGTTTGGCCTTTCCCCATGCCGCGTACTCGATGGCCTGACTGGCTGTGATTCGGAGACCACCGTAGTGAGAAACCGTCTTGCCGATGTCTTCATAGACCATCTCTGCACAAACTTTGAGGAACTCCTTGATGTCCACGCGAGGATCCACGAATTGAAGCCTCAGGTCATAAAGGTGCTTTGCGCAAGCCAAGGTGTACTTCTGGGACGTGATCAAGTCATTGAAGGAGCTGATTTGATGCTGCATCTTCAAGGCTGAAGTATGCGCGCACCCAATGCAGTGTCCAGGATACCCGTTTCCGGTCGTCTTGAAGAAGGCTTGTGCGTAGCACTCAGCCAACTTCATTGCTTCACATCCAGAGCAATAGAACGTTCTCCCTTTGACATAACCAGTGTTCAGGGTCGCATAGGTGTCGATCCTGAACCAGTAGTGCCTGTTGTCGTAGTAGGCTTCGGGAACGGTCATGGCGATGTCAAAATCCTGCCAGGTGACTGTGGACGATTCAGCGACCGTGTCACCCTGGGCACCCGACCTGATCTGTTGCTGCTGTTCCCCCGTAAACCATGTCTGCGAAATCTTGGTGGACGTCTTGACTTCACTCTTGTCCTCCCAAATCTCGACAAGCGACGGGTGAGCGACTGAGTCGGTTCGGACAGTTTCGTCCCATGAGCGAACTTTCGATGCCTCAACAAAGCACGTGGATACCATCTTCTCGCAGAACAGCTGCTTCTCATAGATAGCTAGGCCCAATTTGAACCTGACCCGATTGTCCGGTGGTGGCACCTTTTCGACTGACAGTGTATGCACGCCTGACGACGCATGTTTCGCCTGACTGTACATTCTTGACCAAAACGAAGATCCATGAATCACCACACATGCTCGGGCCCGCAACTCCAGTTCAATATACATTCCCAGCGCGTGGAAACCGTTGAACATAGAAGCTTTCTGTCGAAGGTAATTGCTGGCTGCTCCTACGAACCGTAAGTCGTGATTGATGTTGACAATTGGAGGGCGCGTGGTACGCTTCCCTGCCGCAATGATGGGGTCAACGTACGTGACCTTGAGCTGTCGCTGCAAATCAGCACGAATCGCTGCTCCGTCTCCGACCTCACTCATCGGAAATGATATGTTCTCGATGAGGATCGCCTGGAGAGACAGATGGTAGTGCAACGTGACGGTTGCAAGCTGCTCTTCAGTCAAGCCATCCAATGTCGCATTCACAGATTCCAACGATCCCTTTGTGACTTGGAAGTTGTAGTTGGCACCTGCGGTGATCGACGGGCTCACAATGTAGATCTCACTCCATCCATGCATGACGAGATTCTCTCTCACTGTATGCGATGATCCCCTGGTCCTTGCGACCATGTCAAAGTCTTGGACGAGGATGTGCATTGAGAGCGCATAGTCGCGGCATCAGGCTTGCCACCCATACCCAAACTATTGCGAAATCCGTTCAGCGTGTTCATGGTATTGATCCTTGCTTCTGCCGGAATTTCATCGTTGTCGACAAGATCGCTGTCTGCCTCGATCATCACTGCCGAGGTAAGCATTGGAGGAGAAGGAAGATGCACGCACGACACCAATGCCAATGCATGGTACAGCCGCGAGTACATCCGTAACCACATCTTCGTGCTCAGCTTCACGTAGACCTTCAGGTTGAGACCCTTGTCGTCACTTTGAGAGACGGAACGAATCCTTGCCAAGTAGGTCACCAGTCTTCTGACGTAATGCTGAATTGGTGTGGTCCCCACGTCGTGGTTGGCCACGAACTTTGGCGTCTCATCAATGGTAGGTGGGTACTCGTCTTGATCACGGGTCGTCGCCAGCAAGCTCGAGCGACAGCCCTTTTCATCGATGTTGACATAATGGTACCAACTTTCCTGAGCGCCAGCGGGGATTGGAGCTTCCTCCCATGTCGGTTGCGATGGTTCCTCTTCCGGTTGCGAAGTCGGTGGTTGTGGAGGAGGTGCCGCAGAAGATGATGACGCCGATGCCGTTGCCTCGTCCGTCCTTGCCCTCTTTGGTCCGTGGCTAGGGGTGGCTCGAGGCTCGGTAGCGGATCCTTGTGGTTGTCCCGGCGTTCTTCCATGCTCAGGGTGCACGATTCCTTCCGGTTCGAGGTTGCTTGCCGTAGGCATCGCCACCCTCCCCGTTGAGTACACCCAGCTAGGATGCCGTTGAAGATTGGGCGGAAATAGGCCATCATCTTGCATAAGCGGTCTTGGTGCCCCCATCTGTTGGAATTCTGCTTCCCATATGCTCAACGTGGCGCGTTTGGTAGAGCAGTCGACCACATACCCAGATTCAACTCCGCATTGATTCCAGGTGTAGCTACGGAACGCATCCGGCAATTGGAAGCCGTTCCTGTCTTGATCTGCACATACAGCATCCACGTGGTGCTTGAGGAAAGAGTACGTGGTGTAGTCGGAATCAGGGAGCACATCATTGGACCATCTGTAATGCGGGTGTCCAGTGTCTGGATCAACCCATGATACGTAGGAATGAAGCACGTGGAGACAGACACTGAACGCAGCGAGTTCATCGCAAAGGCGAGCGGGTGTCCCATGCCTTGAGGCATTGTGCGCATCATCAGGGCCAGCTGGTGAACGTTGAGTGGCGTAGCGCCATCGTTGTTCGCTGCACATTCCTGGTTGTAGGTCCGTAGTCCATATCCAGTGTGTTTTGCGAACATGTACATCAGCTTGCACACCCTACATAACGTAGGCTCCGCCAACAGGTCTGATTGGTCAGGTGCTCTGCCCGACATTGGCAACTTGTGGTAGTAGTCCTGATTCACCGTATACCATTGTTGAATTCTCGTGTCTGTCACAGTCTGGTAGGGCGTCTCCACGGAGTTGATGAGAACGGCGATGTTGTAGTACCCGTCCGCACTGACGATGTTCCTTGTTGCAGTGTTCAAGTCGAACCGAACTTGCTTTCGTTCTTGTTCCAGTTCAACCACAGCCAATTTTGCATCATCGCGGATCACTTCCTCATCCACCATGAACCTGGTGATGGCATTGAACTTCCCCTCGTAGTCAGCAACAATGTGTTTGAGACCTCCACCAAACTTAGTGACCATGGCGAGTATCTCCCCATAGGGTTTGTCCATGTACTCCTCAGGAGCAGCAAGCAAGCAAGCTTTGAGGATTTCTCGGACTCGAATGGAAAGATCTCCTCCTGACGACAGATTTGCACACGTGAACAGCAAGACCAACGGAGGTGCTTTGAAAGCTGCCCATGTGCGAATGAGATCATTGTCGACCACTTTGTCTTTCGTAATCTTTGGCGGGAGCGAAACGCTCTGCGACGAATCCCCAGAATACATCTCCAGGAACTTGTGGAACTTCAGAAACGTTCGCATCATCCCACCAGACGGGAAAACTTCCTCGTGGTCCACTCCATCGAAGGCCAGCTCGTAGGCATTGTAGCTTTCAGCCATGGCTCGGGTTTCGGTCCTTCCCCCGTAGGAGGGAAGTCCCTACACCCTACTCGACTTCACGGTTCCGGGTTCTCCGTAAGAGGCACCCTTCCCCGATCCGTCTGGTCAGACCTTAGTTGTTCCTTAGTTGGGGCTGTCTAATAGCCCCTTCATCAGCGTCTACACACTGATGTTGCTGCCATGCAATGTCCTCAGCTTCATGTGCAACATGACTGACACTGACATGAGCTCGAACAAGGCTGCGAACATTCCTCGCAATTGACCGCCATGAGATATCAATGCGCTGCGACAAACTGCTCTTCGAATCATGGTCCAAGCAATCATCCGGTCTCACCATCAAACGATCCGCTTCAGGCATGTTAGAGAACATGATCCTGCGTCCACCACCATCGCCATCAGCACCAACATGCTCATCAACCTTAACCTTCGTCACCTTGCCACTTGAAACAAGAGCATGCAACTCTGGCCAAGACCAACATGAGCATGAAGAAGGCATGTCAAGCGAAAAATCGACGTCGGAAAATTCCGCACACTTCTTCAGCAGGCGTTTGAGAGATTTCAAGACACTTCTGAAAACCTTGTACTTCCCACCAGAACGTTTTTCACCCCCCACGCAAGCCCCTTCACTACTTCCAGGACCAGCACCTGATCGCAAAAGCGATGCCACGAATAGCACAGGTGTGCGCAGGTCGTTCCGGCACATATCCTTCATCATACCGATAAGGTTGTCCTCATCGGCTTTGGAGCTGATCAGCTCCTTGCAAGTTATGCGAGAGCAACCCTTAGTGGACTTAGGTACGGCGTAGCCGTTACCCAAGCCACAGAGGTCAACAATCATGCGGTCTGGCTTCCGTCCACCATCCTTCGACGGCATGGCTACCAATCTCCCATCGCCAGTTGCCTGAAATTTCAAGGCTTTAAGCAATCTTCTGGAGATTTGGCTAGTCAACTCGCATTTATCAGATCGATCCTTAGCGTCCGAATAAGTCATGTGCAAATGTTTGGACGAGCACACATCAGACGACTTAGGATGCAACGCGACGTTTGCGGCAATGTACTCCCATTCATCCTTGCAGTAGCCGAGCTCAACGGCGGTTCCAGGAGATACAGGATCCCGAAAGGTATAACGTTGCCCGTGAGTGCATCCTTGGATCTTGATGCTCTTCCACATGGCATCTTCCTGAAGTCCCTTGTACTGCTTGGTTTCCTGGACTGGTACTCGAGGAGGCACTTCGATGATGATTTGGAACCCCCATGCTGCCGCTCTGCGCGCAATTCTTTGGACGACCTCCCCCCATGGGTAGTCTGTCCGCAATTTGGCCCTTTCAGGGTTGTCAGCGATTTTCCGACTCAGCCACGAATTCTTGCCCAACACCCCTGCACCAATGAAGATTACGGAGTTAGGGTTGTCTTTCCTTGCTTCCACCACATCAAAGATGTAGGCGCACATGGCATCGTCAACTTCTCGCCCCATACTCAGAACATTCACTTGCAGCCCAGGGTCGTAGTGAGAATCGGGAGCATGCTGGGCGATGCAATCCTTGCCTGGAGCATACTCATTCCACCAGTTCTCCTCATCGACTCCTATCAATGTCCATACCGTCACTGCCTTTGGAGCATCTTTGATAGTGATACGGTACTTCCACCGGCTGTAAGGATTCTTGTAAGCATGGACCAACCTTCCCTCGTGGTCGAGGAATTGGATCACCAGACCCTCCTTGGGCTTGTTTTCGGCGAAACTGACCACGTGAGGCACAATTGCTCCATCATATCCTTGATATTCCCTTTTCTGTTCCGCTGCATCATGCCATACATCTTCGTACACCGACGACCATTGGTCATAACCAAATTGAGAGGCTTGACTTTTGGATTGGCCGTTGAAACAAAATCCCTGGTGCAATGTAAAGCCCTGGTACCCCCCATGGATGGCACGCGCGAGTGTGACAACCACCGCTCGCCATTTGGCGGGCAGGGCGCGCACATAAGACTGGCCTAGAGGCGGTTCAGGAATAGGCAAAAACGGCGGCGCAAGGACGTCCGCAATGGCAGCGGGGCGCAAATGCCCCCGCACGGGATGGTACTGAAACACAGCACGTTCCACGTAGCGGTCGAACTTGCCCGGTGTGTCAAGGATAGCAGCACGGTCCTCCAGCTGGTGCCACTGCCCTTCACGAAGAATCCAAGTCGACCGAAGGTAACGACCAGGCGGCAACGCGGAAGGCGGCCCCCGCAACATGCGCGGGAACTTGACAACCAGGATGGGGTCCACACTGTCATGTTCTTGCAAGCCTTCCTTACTCGACAATCCAGGGCGATACAACACCTGAGGGAGGATCGGCGTCTGCGTGTAAGGAAAACAAGGCACCTCGCTCTTGAACGAGTAGTGCTGCTGACCCTTCTCATCCGTGCTTTGGGTATGAGTAGGCCGCATCAGGTCCATAATCTCTTGGGAGCCGATAAGATCCGGTGGAAAGATGTTGATGAGCTGACACGCATGCGTCCAGGACACAGAAGCCTTGAACGACTTGGTGTGTATGTCCGCTGACATCTTGGCAGTGACCTCGTAGGCAAGAGAAACGTAACCTTCCTGAAAGATAGAATGCATCCACCCAATGCAGATACCGTGGGTACGTTCCAAGTGACGCATAGTCGGATTCTTGCCCGTGCGAATCACCCCGATCATGGTCTGGTTGTCGTCGTAGAAGACGAAGTTGGGGTCTTGCCCCCCAAGCTGCTGCCACAACGTGATAGCAGGCAATCCAAGACGTGACATGGCAAAGTCGGCCGCGACAATCTCGGCCTCAGGTGTGGAATGACTCAAACATCCCTGCCTTTTGCTAAGTCCCGCCAAGGGAAATCGTGTGTGAGAACCTTGAATGTGCAAGTGAGCACCGGAGGTAGATTTCAAACTTTCTCCACAACCTGCATAGTCCGCATCTGCAAACAGCCCGATGGACGAGTCCTCCAAGGAGTTCCCGACCCATCCAATCATCATGTGCTGTTTGGACTGGTGCACATAGGCCATGAGATGATGAAGAAGAGCATCCTCCTTCTTGGTCCATTTCGTGATCTTGCGTGCGAGATTGTTGATACTGCGCAGAAGATCACAGCGGCAAATGCGCGCGGCATAAAGCAATTTCATGAGAATGCTTGCTGCCTGCGGAGCAAGTGCGCCGCGATTAGCCTCGTTGATCTCCTCTTCCTCTGTCGCCTTGGGAATAGGTGGAGGCGGAACAAGCCGACCATCCTTATCAACAGGCATGGTGGGTGTCCCACCCACGTGGCTCGACTGCTTTCCCTGAACTGGGCCGGAGCGCGAAGCTGGGTGATTCTGTAGTCTCCATGGCTGCCGGAACTCGTCGATGGTACGTCCTTGAATTTGGGGTCGGATCGCGGAGCGGCCGAAGTCACGTCCGCAAGAAATACTTCTTGACTGGTCAATGTCGGTACGTTCCCTGTCGTAGTTACGGTCACTGCACCTTCGTTTTGTCATGCAACGTTGCCTCGCCCTTGGAGATGCGACAACCCAGATACAAGCCCAGCGGCGTTTCTTCTTCCAATCGCAGTTCTTGGCGCAACATGTCCCAACCCTTGGGTAGACTCTCTTTGGGTCCTGCCATCTTGAGATCATCTACGTAGATGACAAGTAAGAGCTTCATTTGCGGGTGA
>CAJNDT010004549.1:0-13784 GCA_905221615.1 Symbiodinium sp. CCMP2592
CCCAAAATCCCAAAGCCCAAACCCGAAACCCAAAACTCAAAACCCTGAATTCGGAACCCAAAACCCTAACTTCGGAACCCAAAACCCTAAATGCGGAACCCAAAACCCTAAATGCGGAACCCAAACCCCTAAATTCGGAAGGCCTTCAGCAGATCCCACTGGAAGGAGAGCCGGCCAGGCTCCAAAGAGCCTCCTCCCCGCTGCGCGAGCTCGAAAAGCCTCGGCTTCTTTGGGAGTTCCGGAAATCAGGGGTGCCTGATTTTGGTGTCCTTGTATTAAGGATCCTACTATTTCGGGTGCTATATCAGGGTCCCTTATTTTCGGAAACTCCCAAATGGCATCATAATACTAGGGTTTAGGCTTTAGGGGTTTAGGGGTTTAGGAGTTTAGGGGTTCGAGGTTTAGGGTTCAGGGTTTAGGGTTTAAGCCCGAAGGTACTGCAAGGTGTTTTTCGGGTTCTTATTGCCCTAACCGGTAAATCCTAAACCCCAAACCCCACGTCCGGACCTACAAGCCTGATCGAGTCTCACGACTACCATCTGAGGCCTGCTCCCTGACTAAAAACCTGAGCACAAAAGGCGGTTAGGTTTGTAGGTTTTCGGGTTTAAGCTCTGCGGGGCTCTCTGGTCTGGCTGCCGTCGCTGACGGTTTAGAGGGGCTCAGGGCATAGCGGCAGCGCATTGAGAACTGTAGGGCTTAGGGCTTTTGGGGCATCAGGGCCGCTAAACCCGAAACCCTTCATCAGGGGTTTCGGGGCTCAGAGGTCTTGTGTCTTTAGCTTTTCAGGGCAACGAGATTAGTGGAACCTACATATCGTCTATGATGTCACACTTAAAGGCCCTAGGTACTCAGTAAGTACCTTCTAGGGAAGGTCAGAATTAGGATAACCCGACGTAGGGGACTTACAACCTCAACTGCCAGCTACTTTCAAAGTCCCGTAGGCCTTTGAAGCGACGCTCCACTGTGGGGTTTCGATCCGACTACGCTAGCCTTCCACTGCAACTGCTTAGCTACTTAGACACAAAGCCCCGCGCTCGAATCACTGCCCCGTTCGGCCCCTTGCTCGATCGGCAGCGAAACCCTAAACCACAGACTCTCTTGTGTAGACCGCCCTTGTTAAACCCGATACCTTGAAATCCCGACAGTGACAAAGAACAACGAAACCCTGAACCCAAACTCCGAAACGAAACCTAAACACAAACCCTCAAACCCAAACCCTACAGTATCCTCATAGTAACCTTATGGCACCCTCGTAGAGCCCTTCTGGAAGCCTTATCCACACTTCATGTGCCCTTGTAAATCCAGCCGAATAAAGCCTTCGAAATTTGCTGCGGCAGCAACCCTAAACCCTGACCCCAGACCCAAAAGCACTCTTCTAGTTCTAAGAACCTGAAACCCCTAAACTTATAGCCTATATCTAAACCCTAAACCCTTATAGTAACCCCCCAAGAGCTTTGTGCCATAGCACATGGGGGCCTTAATAATTACGTATACCATTTTGGGGCTCCTTATTATAACTATAGTCAAATAGTCAAGTCTTTCTGCCGCAGCGACGTGGGCTCGTCCGGCCGCTTGGCCCGGTCGCTGGCCAGGGCCACGGGAGGCACGCAGTCGGCCGCCGCGGTCATGCTCTCCATCCTCGTGGCTTTAGAGAGCCCTTTAAGGGATCTCTAAGGGATCTTTAAGGGATCTATAAGGGATCTATAAGGGATCTCTAAGGGATCTTTAAGGGATCTATAAGGGATCTACAAGGATCTATAAGGGATCTATAAGGAATCTATAAGGATCTATAAGCGGTCATGCTCTCCATCCTCGTGTTCCCAGAGAGCCCAATACCCCTTAATTGAGGAATACCCTAGGGACCTCGGGGTTCCTTTAAGGGATCTATAAGGGATCCATCCTCGGATTGGGGGCTTCAAAGGGTTTTTGTTTAGGGTTCTCTGTCGGGTGTTCAGGGCTCTTGAAGTATCGTTTTAAGGGCTTTGCGAGGGATTCATAGGGTTTTCATGGGTGTTGGTGAGGCTTCTTCTTCGTAGGCTTTTGTCAGGATGTTTTAGGGATTCGTTCTCAAGGGGGAGACGGTAGCCGTGCATCTTAGAAGTGAGGGAACGGTGCTTAGGGTTTTGGGCGTACGGCTTGTGATCTATTTTGGGTTTTGGGCTTGGCGTTAAGGGCTTAGAGTCTATGGCTTTGCGGGTTTAGGGTTCAGGGTTTCAGGGTTTTGAGGGTGTCGGATTTGCGATTCAAGGGCCTTGGGGTGGTTGGGAGTTACGGGCTTTCGGATCGAGAGCTTTTGTTTCAGGGTTCTTTAACAAGAAGAGTTTGAGTTGAAGTGTCGGACACGGGGCTCAGGGCTCTGCTAGGATTTGCGGTTCAGGGATCATTGGGGTAGTTTGGGGCCTCAGCCTCAGGGTTGCAGTTTATGGGTTCGACTTCGAGATCTTCAAGGTCAGATATTAATGCTGCCAACTTCAACAATATTATTCATACGGTTTTTGGGGGCTAGGATCCAGCACAATGCTCGGGTTATCATATACGACTGACGCTTTGCTTATCAGATCTTAACTGCACATTTCGATAAGAGCTGTTCGTGTTGCACATTGAATCTGAACTGCCGCTGTTTTGCACAGGTCGGAGTTTTGGAGTCTTCTGGAACGATCGCGCCAGTTCATGGGGAGGGGGCTCATTCTTCAGGGTCAAGCCAAAGCCACTAAACCCTGCCTGCAACACCGAGCAGACTTTCTTATCTACCCTGCAGGGACCCTTGCGCTCTTAGTGCATACCCAAAGGTCTTGGCTGTACGCTCTGAAGTCAGATCAAGCGATTCACCAGTGGCGAAGCTTATCATTCTATAGCAGAACTCGTGGCAGTTATTGAGAAGCAGGTGATATGCTTCACCGTTGAGCGAATCGGCAAATTCCTTCAACTCATTTCTGGATTTGTTGACCTCAGGGTTGTCGTAGAGGCGCACCCAGCCCACGTAACCTGAATTTTCATACGTGGCATCTGAAGACACCTCCCATGTAGCATCTGCTGAGCTGCGGCTAATGCCAGAATCACTTGTGCCAGCCCCATGTACACCGATATCGTACACAAAGCCATCGATCATCACTGCCATGTGATACAAGGGTGCAATTGTCACAAAAGTCGACCATGAACGGACAAGCCATATGCCACGAGTGTGGTCCAAGGCAACTGATTGAACAAATTGAGCTATCTTGAGTGGCCACTGGAGGACACTGTCAACGGCGAAGATCACCATGTCGGCAGGAACAGCTACCTCCAGGATTCAGCACTGATCCGTGCGGCTGCGGGCAACAAGACTGCTACATTTGCAAACAACACATAGCAGCCACGTACCTGGACTTTGAGTAAAGGTCGCCTCGATGAGCTGGCTCGCGAAAAGACAGCGCACGGCAGCAACTTGCTGGTCAAGACTGGAACCCATGGACAGAAGGGTCACCCGACAGAAGCTGCACTACACCAACAGACATGAAACTCAAGTCTACAGCATCCAAACTTCACTTAGCATAAGCATGCACACATCGACATACACGTCAATGTATGTTGCGCATGTTGCACTTGTGTTTATGCAATTATGTATGTATGCATGCATATGCATGCATATATGTTTGTATACATATAGATGTATGCATGTAGGTTTGAATGTATGTACGCATGTATGCATGTATGCCTGTATGATATGTGCAGGTGGGTGCAAGAAATCATGAAAACATGAACCTACCTAAGTCTTCCATCAAGCGTCATCGTGTCTCGCTGCTCGTCGTGCCGCCGAAGCCAGCAGGTCCCTGACTGATGATGATGATGGTGATGATGATGATGATGGCGATGATAATGTGGTCATAACAAAGACGAGCAGGAATACAGAAACAGTCTTATGACGATTCGTCTCCTATGTCCTATTTTAAGAAGCTGGGATGTTGTGAGATCGTGCTTGCGTGTTTCACTCCATTTCTCTCACTACCACTACTAATGGTTTTCACAAGTTATGCTGGCATGGCATGTAATGGGCTTTTGGTCGGCGGTCCAACCTTGAAACTTCAGCATCTCCAGCTACAGCTGTGGTGCAGATCCAGAAACATGTTGGCCTAGGGAACTACCAAGATCGTTTTTTGGCCGCCTTGCCATGTGTGCAGGATGCTCACTGCATCAGCCGATTCTTATCACGGCCCGGTTTCTCTCGAACAGTGTCTCCCCTTCAGGTACCTTGTGCAATTGAGACTTACCGGCAAGAAATGCCCAGATGGTCAGTTCTCTGAGTCAGAAGCCCTTGTTGCATCCCCTGATAGGCACATCGCCGGCTTCAAACACCCTTTTATTGATCCTTTTACGGAAGCTTCCAGGCAGAACAGTCTCAGCAGACAATCATACTGACATGCCAACAGACGAGGCAGAACAAACGCTGTGCATCCTCTCGGAAGAAGAAGGAACATGGTGCTTCGAAGCAAGTACGACACCGAGATACGAGAAGCAGTATACAAAGCATGCATGCATACATACATACATACATGATGCATACATGCATGCATATCTACATATCTACATATCTCCATACATTACCTTCGGTTACATTGCATAAGTACAATTCTGGCATTAACTCATTCATAGGGTAATTCATTCAATCATTCGTTCCCAACCCTAACGTAAATCCCCAAAGGCCCTGGTTGCCGACCTCCAGTTCGGGAGGTCCAAAAGGACCAGAAGCGACAGGCCTGGAAAGTAAAGGCAAGGTTTGGGGCTGAGGGTGTAGAGTTTGGGGTTTAGGCCTTCACGGTTCACACTTTGGGATTTAAAGCGGCATTTTCGGTATACGTTTAGCAGCTTAGCACTAAGGCCCTACACAACACTATTCCGTTTCAATGCTACACTAACTAGCTAGTCATAAAGAGACCCCAGCTAGTTCTCAGAACAGGGCTGTGGGCTTAGGGCTCTTCGGGTTACAGTTGCGGAGATGCTCAGAGTGTAGGGTCTTTGGGGTTTGGGTTTTGATGCTGCTGAAAAAGAGTCTTCTAGCTTTCTATAACGCGGGGGTTGGGTGTTTTGGGGCGGGATTTGTGCGGTTAAGGGTTCAGGCTGTCGCATCCTGTGCCTACTCTTACTGTCTAAAACGAGCAGTTAAAAAACAAAAGAACTATACATATACACTTATATATATATATATATATATATCCAAATCTATTCTATTCGATTACATTACATTACTTTATATACATATATATGCTCACCCCCCCCCCATGACAGACCGTCGTGGGGAAGGGGAAGGGTGGCGTGCGTCCCCAGGCAGGATCTGTCAACGGATAGGCGACAGACACTTCTCCCAAACTCAATTACAAAATGTTCTTTTAGATGGTTTGCAATTTTTGGAAATTTCTTCACACGCATGCAGCGCTCCTAGTCCCAATCTTAATCTCAATTCTGCTCTTCGTACCACTCTTACTGTTTGTAGATCTTAATTCTTGTATCAATGTTAGCATTAGTATTAGTTTTGTGGTAGTATTGATATTAGGATGTTTAGTATGAGTAATAGTATTCGAATTAGTATTACTCTTAGTATTAGCATTAAGTATGTGTATTGATGTTAATAGTAGTAGTCGTCGTACTAGCAATAGTTGTCGCACAGCAGTAGTAGTGGTAGCATTAGTATTGGTATTAGTATTAGAATGAGTATTAGTATTAGTATTAGTGACTAGTATGAGTATCAGTATTAGTTTTAGTATTAAGCATGTGTACTAGTAGTAGTAGTAGTAGTAGTAGTAGTAGTCGTAGTAGTAGCAGTAGTAGTAGCAGCAGTAGTGGTGACATTAGTATTGGTATGAGTATGAGTATTAGAATTAGTAACTAGTATTAGTACTAGTATTAGTGTTAGGATTAATATGTATTGTTCTTGGTTCTATTCTTGCGAACGGACTGCGATGCCTTGTCAAGTTCTAAGGTGTCACTATAAGAGCTGTGAGCAAGACCGTGTAAAGTGCAAGAGAAGGGGGCACGCTACGCGTCCCTCGACTCTAGGGGGCATGCTACGCATCCCTCGTCTTTACCTTTCTATGTGACCGCCAACGCAACGTTTGGCTCAAGTCAATGCCCATCGCTAAGTGCTATATGTGTCTTCTATCCTGAGCAATCAGAGCTATCCCGTTGCACAGACGAACCGCCGCCGGCAGTGAGTGCAAAAGGAACGGCCGCCGGTTCTGCCTGCATAGGATTGCGCGTGTGGGAGTAAGAGGGAGAGACAGGGTCCAGTCTGTGGAGAGTGCTAGCCAGCCACACCTACATTCATTACAGCTCTGGTGGGGAGAGCAGCAACCAAGTCGAGATCAATTCCCCCACGCAGGTTATCAGCCGTACGCGGCTCTGCCTTCCTACAGCAACGACTACTTGATATACTACGACCACAATGAACTCAGGATCAAGCCAAGATACGACAATGACTTTCGGTGCCGATGTGGCAGCGCCAGCCGTTGGTGAGTCAACAGCTGATGACACAGTGGTGCAATCCGTTGATAGCTCAACGGAAGATGACAAAGGTCAATCTTCTGCGCTTGCCATTGCAAAGGCAGTTCCCAAGGGGAAAGCAAAGAGTCTACCAAGAGCATCTACGCCTTCGCGTCCGACATCCCCAGGTTCGAGGACGGGCAAGGCTTCAGAACGACGGGCCGAAGCGTCTGGTTTTCAGGCACCTCGGACTACGTCCAGGGCCAAGGACAAAGGAGTCAAGACCTTGGAAAAGAAGTCAAGACCATCATCTTCGAGAAGCTCTTCAGCACGGTCGAGGACTTCGGCTACGCGTGGGCGTGACAAGTCCATGACTTGGAATCGGATGGTTACCAATCAACCACGCGATGCTGACGATCTGGATATGACTCTGGATACGATTCCTGCACGTGGTGATGCGTCGTCCGTGGCCACGCCTGCCATAGCTGATGGTCCGAACACTTATCAGGAACTGACGATTTCGCAACAGTTCGAAACATCGAACCTTGCACAGCAGATGTACTATCGCAGTCAGGTGCAAGAATACGAAGGAATCGTCCAAACCCTGATGGACAAGATCAAGGAGATGCAACAAGAAGATGAAGGATCTGGAATTCGCATTGAAGAAATTGGAACGACAACTTGACCATTCATTGCTTACCATGAGGCACATCAACAATGTCCAAACAGGAGATGAAGCGAGCACCTATGAACAGCTTTGTTTGCATGGATGAACAGCAACTTGTCAACAACGTCAAGCACGCGTTGCGAGGAGTTAGCTCAACAGCTACACGTGTTCCGCACGGGCAGCCACCAACTTTGTGCAGTTGGAGGCAAGAGCGCAAGGCGATGGTGAGTTATGGCACGTGAGTATGAGCGTCTGACTCATGAACTTCCATGAACACGCCAGAGAGACTTGGGCCTCCGGTCAAAAACACAGCAAGTTCGGAACAAGCTTACAAGCAATGCAGGAACGATTCACTTGGTCAAGAACCAGGAGTTGCGGGCGGTGAACGAGATCCAAGGCTAGCTGGGAAACAGCGCAAGCCAGAACAAGAACGATTCGGCTTCGCGAACGTCTTGGTGAAGATGAAGAGTACCGCAAAATGGCTGTGAAGAGGATGCAAGAAGCAGAGGATCGACTTCATCAAATGAAATCAGCAAGGCGATCATTGCCTACCTTGCAGACGAGCTGAGTGATTCAGGAAACACGCTCAAAGCACAAGAAGATCTTTCAAGCGAGGACACAGCAGCGAATTGGAGGCAGCGCGAAACTCCAATCAGGAGGAGCGACGCGACCTTCGAGCATGCCCATGTCTTCGAGGACTACTGAGTCTGGCTGGGAGCCGTAGGAAAAGGAAGTAAGGTGCTGCATTTTCCGTAGGATGAGGTACGATCCCTGAAATACGGTCCCCAAGTCAAGTTCTCCAGTCGCCAAAGAGAAGTTCGCATTTCTCGGAATCGGACAAGAACCAGACCTTGTGATGGATGGAATTCCATTCACGGTGGAAAACTCTTCATGGCCGCAGTTCAATGCCAATCGTGGCGGATGCAATGCCGAGCACTACGTGCCAGGTATTAGCAACCAGCACCTGCGCGTTCCAGCCTAGTGCAGCCACTTTGTTCGGCATACCAAGCGGATTTCATGGGAAAAGTGATGCGGCAGCCTTGCGTGATCGAGCAGCTACGAACTCTTGGGGGGGATCGCGGGATGTTGGGATCGAAGTCCACAGCATCGCCAGCTCCTCAAGACCTGTTGGATCGACGGTGTTTACCGCATTTACGAAGGGCAACCGACCTCGTTGGTCCCCTGTTGCCTATGACGATTCCATGGAAGCAAGAGGCCGTCAGATCGAGAAAGAGGTGCGGAACGACCGATTGCGTCTGCGAAGCGAAGTATCCAGGAGAGCCGAACAACGTCTCAGAGCTGTCGTATGAATGGAGTTATTCGCTGAAACGATTCAGGAGATGAGACGATGACGGTGACACTCGAGGAGAGCCGTGAAGGACGGCCGGGGTATGACCCTCAGAGCCGCTGACGATGATGATGATAATAAGAAAGGCGGTGGAGGCAAACCTGAATCGGATCTGGGCGCATGCGCGTGATCCTGATTGGAGATGCGGATCCTGAAGCACAGAGGTGAGAAATTTCCAGGAGGGAAGCCGACAAAGTGACCGTTCCTCCATGGCCTACTCTCACCTCATCTCAACAACTGGCGATCCGTGGCACGGCCAAGTCTTAGGGGCATCAGCCGACCCACCATGAGGAACTGGATGTTATGGCTGGCACCAGCTTCAACCCTTCCCGATGTCGAAGCATTGAAGATTTCAGGACAAGAAGTTCAAGAGCATAGACTCAAATTGGGGAATCGCCATGGTCGCAATGCTACGTCCGGTGGTGACAAAATCAGCTGACCTGTACCTTTGAGGTGAACCGGAAGGCTAACGATTACATCAGCAGGCCTGACGTGAATCATCAAAGGGACGACAAGTATTGCGATGATGTCTGAAAGTTTTCGAAACGCATGATCGTCCGGACATGATCATCACTCTTGAGTATTGGTGAAGCTCCAGTACCAAGGCGACAACAAACTCATACGTTCAAGCAGGACGTGGTTGGAAAGTTCTTGGGACGATGAGACCAAGGATATTAGCCAAACCAGCTCTCCGTGATTGCTTGTACAGCAGATCAAGGACTTCGCCCGCAATGAAGATGGAGTTGGGCAATGCATTACGAAACACTGCCCTAAATCATGAAGACGATCGTACGACTAACCTGATGAAGATCTGATCGTACTATCAGGGGAGAGAACGTCAATCTCATCAGACCCAATTGGCTTGCGCTCCAGATGCTTGAGGGCAAGGATTTGCTTGCTGCACCGGCAAGGTACCTGAGAAACCTACGCCTAACGCAGCTCCATCCGCCAAGGTCAAGGCTTCGCCGACCAAGGCGGATAACGCAACACCTGTACTACCTCAAGCAAAGCGAAGGAGTCATGCGAAGACCAAGCCAAAAGAGAGACGAGGAGTAGTCAGCGGACAACAGAGGTGACAAAAGCAAGAAGCAAATCCGCTGCAAGTTCCATTTCACAGATGCAGGGTGTCGAAATGGCGACAAGTGTCCATTCAGTCAAGAAGACTCCAGAGCGACCCTTTCCGCGAGGACGAGAACTCCAAGTCATTGGGAGGAGGAGGAAACAGGATATGCTACTCGTTCAAGAACACAGGCTCGTGCTCAGAGAGAATTGTCCTTTAAGCATGAGTGGCAAGCTACCCCTGCTCCGGAAACCAAAGGCAAAAGCTAAAGCTAAATCCGAAGCGAAGGCAGCTCCAGCGAAGCCGAATGCCAAGGCCAAGGCACTCCTGCGGCACCCGCCATCAGATTTTGGTCGAAGGTGGAATCCATCAGCTCCGGCTATATGGAAGCGATCTTCAAGACAAGATGAGGAGGGTCAGATTGTCCATCGTTGACAGCGACGCTGATTCGATTGTTCACAGATGACGAATCCTCGGGAACGACTACGTCGACCCGAAAAGTGAAAAGCGCTAACCGTGGACTTTGCCAACGACGTGAAGTTCATTTCTTCGTGTCCTAGAAGATCGAAGAAAGACAAAGAGCGGAAGGTGAAGTACGTCGACATGGAAGCGTTTATCAATGATGAGGATCGCGCCGTGGGCTTGGAATTCGCCAAGCACAAAGCGAGATTGAGGGCACAGATATGAGAGACATGGTTGACACGATGATGATCAATGCGGAGATCGAGTTCATTCGTACGAATCCCAGGAACGTCTCGAGTGGAAGAAGTTCGGTTCTACGACGGTGAGCTTCCATCGTTGAGCGCGAACTCGATGCTGCACACAGCAAACGGATCATCAATCAGGCTTATTCAAATGCAGGTTCAGCCAGTCATCCTCAAGAAGAAGAGATCAAGTTTCTCATGGACACTGGGTGTGGTCAGACCTTCATATCTCAGAAGAAGATCGAGAAGCACAGTCTCGAAACACTCGTGACTCCAGAGCCCATATCATTTCAGACAGCCATGGATCACCGATACCGATCTCGTGTCGAATTCCAGACTGAGTCGTTCGAGGAACGATCAACGTTATGTGTTGGACGACACACCGTCGGTGTTTCCATAGGCAAGAGATGTATGAAACTTCAACTACGGGTTTGTGTGGCCACCGGAAGGGACCATTCATGATCAACCCGCGGGCAAGAGAATATCTCTGTTCGTGAACGGTGACATCCCGTACGTTCGTGCCGGGAGTTCAAGTCTTGGTTCATGATGATCCGGAGGCCAAAGCGATCACCGAAATCTTCAAGGGGTTGACAGCGGGCAACGTTGACGGTCAGCGTCGCAGCTGCCGCTGAAGCTGCACCGAGCGAGATTGAAGCAGAAAGAAGAAGGTGACGATCACGAACGACCTCCTGATCCTGAACCCCAAGAACCTCCTATAGAAGAAGTCCAGAGTCCGAGGCCGGACGCCCTCCGGACGACGACGAAGGAAAGGCAAGTGGTGAAATGCCATTGGATGGTGACGATGAGGTGACATGATGTAGAAGGCGACGGTCGCCGAGCCGCAAGGCCAGAGTCGGAACACTGAAGCCGAAGCTAAGACGTTGCCACATCTGTGTACTCATCGCTACCGCAACCCATATTGCGAATCGTGATAAGCGCGAAGATGAAGCCACTTTGAGAACACAACGAGGTGCGTTTCAAAGTGTGATCAAACCACTGGGGAGATCTGGTGGACGTTCGATTTCCTTGAATGCGCAAGGCCGCCGAAGCAGGCATCGGACCTCGATGACGGAGACGTGAAGTTCTGTCATCAGAGACATCGCCACCAAATGATCGCAGCGATTCCCAGGCTTCAAGGAGCACTGGAGTCGTCATGGCATCAGACGCCTTAGGGAAGACGCAAGATTCATATGGCGTATAGTGATGAAGCACCAGAGTTCGATTTCAGCTATGGCGCAGTTGAGATCGTGATAGATCATTCCTTCCAGGGAAACCCAGTAAACAATTCACTCGCTGAACGATCAAATCAAGAGTGATCAACACAGTCGCAGCATCCATGCTACACGCCGGATTGCCCGCTCAATACTGGTCCTTTGCGCTTAATTGCGTGATGCAGAACCTCAACGTTGAAGACGTGGAGGGCGATGGCGATTCAGCATGGAAGCGAATGACTGGAAGGACTTCGAGGGAAAATCCATACCCTTTGGTGCCAAAGTCTTCTTCAAGCCGACGGACACAAGGCCGAAGACATATGGCAACAAATTCGATCCAAAGGGGATTCCAGGCATTTTTGCCGGGTACATCATCACTGCTGGTCAAGGATGGTCCAAGAAGTATCGCGTTTGGGATATGAAGGAATTTGCCAACGCAAACTTGTCGATGGACGCATCTGTTCCCAGGAAGTTGATGAGACCGTACGAGACAGAAGTTATCTACTTCCCAGAGGAGATACCGTTTCCCCTGAAAGCCGAGTACGAAACTGGAATCAACCCTGAGGGACCTCAGGGACAACGTTGACCTCGCTGGCAAGGAGATCAAGATCGTCGATGACGGTGATGACGGTCCGCCGGGAGGAAATGGGGCGACTGGGGATTGATTGATGTATTCAGAATGACTTCTTCCCCACCGGATCCCGAGAAGACTGATTACAGGAAATAGATCCATGTCCCGACATAGAGACGGAAGCCGTCCGGCGAAGGCTTCAAGTCAGCAACCTGAAAGCTTTGATGCCATAGGAGACAAAAGACTCCCCGAAGAAAACTAGACGAGAGAGCTGGGTCTACGTGCAGGCACGGCCTCCGTCTTGAACCAAAGTCACTGGGAAAAAGATCGGACGATCGCCCCGCGACGGGCGGTCAACCGTTTTAGACTCATTCCCGGAAGGAGACCATCGAAGAACCTGGAGAGATATCAAGGATTCTTGAACGAACCACGAAGTTGGTCCCGAGGAGATTGAAAATTGGAGTACAGGGAAGAAAGGGGACGGCATTTAGTCTCACGATTGACGGTGAAGCCTGCAAGATCGACAAAAGGGGAGTTCCGTATAAGATCCGAAGTGACGGTCGACGAACTCTTCCTAAACGGCGACCTATCCATTCTTATTCTCCGGAAGCATGGAAGAAGATGAGCGAAACGGAGAAGAAGGCAGCATACAAGAAAGAAAAGCGAGACAAAGCTCGAGTTGCCAAGAAAGACCGGAAGAAGGCTGTGATAGGAAAGAAGATAGTTACCAAGATTTTGGACAACATGATCTTTCGCAAGATTGTCCCATGTGAAGAAATTGATCTGCAACTCAACGTGTCCATTGATGACGACGATGGTTGGTCATGGGCACAGTCCTATGTGGATCAATATACACAAGAACAATTCTTGGCAGATGTTGTGCCGGCCGTTCCGGCGCATATGGTCATGGATGATAACTGGATTCCTTCTATGCCGTGTACGACTTCTCACAGAAACGTACATCGGGAAAAGAATCATGCGGGAGGATCGTGCTTCAACGCCATGGTCACTCGACCCGTCACACGCAAGGAGATGATCAACAATCCCAAGGCCATGGAAGCTTTCATGAAAGAATGGAAGGGATTGTGGGACCAAGAGGTGTTTGACTTCGTCACCTACGCGTGAATATGACGACGTTCGCGCTGAGGCAAAGAAGAAATGTGAGAAAGGAAACACATTGCGCGAGTACATGGACTGATATACAAAACGAGAATACACTAATCATCCTCAATAGGAACGATTCCTCCAGGAAAGTTCAAAGGGCGAGGTGTAACCCCGGTGATCAGGTCCAAGACCAAAAACATGGAAGCCGCCTTGTTCAGCTGTGGGGAATTCCCCGGCTACGTTTGACGCCTCACGGTGTGCAGATTATTACGGATGCCTTCCTGGCAACGATGTCCAGATGGCGGATGCTATCCAAGCATACATTCAGGCAAGACTGTCGGGTACTCCATGTTGGGTTGAACTGCCTGATGAAGCCTGGCATCCATCTGCGAAACGGCATAAATTCCGTCGGCCTGTATGTCGCCTGATCAAAGCTCTATATGGACATCCTGACGCAGGCACCATGTGGGAACAACATTGCCATGCCGCGGTACAGAAAGTAGGATTCAAGCCACTTGGCGATGAATGGCCATCATTGTATTTCCACCCGCAAATGAAGCTCTTGCTTGTCATCTACGTGGATGATCTCAAGATGTCAGGACCCAAAGAGAATCTACCCAAGGGTTGGGACATGCTGCGCCAAGAACTTCGATTGGAAGAGGAAAC
>CAJNDT010004550.1:0-13768 GCA_905221615.1 Symbiodinium sp. CCMP2592
CCCACATTAGTTGAGGATAAGCGTGTGAGTCGAGGATGAGCCCTCCAGCCTAGTCCCGGACTGGGACCCCATATTGGTTGAGGCTAAGCCCTCCGTCCTCGTCCCTGGCTTGCGTTCCTCAGGTCAAGACCTCACACCTCGGACCTCACATTGGTTGAGGATAAGCGCTCCGGCCTCGTCCCCGCCTCCGCTTTCCCTGAAACCCCATATTGGTTGAGGACAAGCACTCCGGCCTCGTCCGTGCCTTCGCCGTCTACTCAGCTTAAAACCGTGCACCTGTAACCCCATCTTGGTTGAGGATAAGCGCTCCGGCCTCGTCCCCGCCTTCGCCTTCTCACGCACCCAAGACCCCATGTGGGTCGAGGATGAGCCCTCCAGCCTCGTCCCGGACTGGGACCCCATATTGGTTGAGGATAAACCCTCCGTCCTCGTCCCTGGCTTGCGTTCCTCAGGTTAAGACCGCACACCTCGGACCTCACATTGGTTGAGGATAAGCGCTCCGGCCTCGTCCCTGCCTCCACTTTCCCTGAAACCCCATATTGGTTGAGGACAAGCACTCCGGCCTTGTCCGTGCCTTCGCCGTCTACTCAGCATAAAACCGTGCACCTGAAACCCCATCTTGGTTGAGGATAAGCGCTCCGGCCTCGTCCCCGCCTCCGCTTTCCCTGAAACCCCATATTGGTTGAGGACAAGCACTCCGGCCTCGTCCGTGCCTTCGCCGTCTACTCAGCTTAAAACCGTGCACCTGAAACCCTGCCTCCGCTTTCCCTGAAACCCCATATTGGTTGAGGACAAGCACTCCGGCCTCGTCCGTGCCTTCGCCGTCTTCTCAGCTTAAAACCGTGCACCTGAAACCCCATCTTGGTTGAGGATAAGCGCTCCGGCCTCGTCCCCGCCTTCGCCTTCCTCGGCTTGAGACCATGCACCCGGGACTTAAGCGCTCCGGCTTCGTCCCCGCCTGTGCCGTCTTCTCAGCTTCAGACCAAGCACCTGAAACCCCATCTTGGTTGAGGATAAGCGCTCTGGCTTCGTCCCCGCCTCCGCCTTCCCTGAAACCCCATATTGGTTGAGGACAAGTGCTCCGGCCTCGTCCCCGCCTCCGCCGTCTTCCTCGGCTTGAGACCATGCACCCGAGACTTAAGCGCTCCGGCTTCGTCCCCGCCTGTGCCGTCTTCTCAGCTTCAGACCAATTACCTGAAACCCCATCTTGGTTGAGGATAAGTGCTCCGGCCTTCGTCCCCGCCTCCGCCGTCTTCTCCGCTTAAAACCGTGTACCTGACAACCCATCTTGGTTGAGGATAAGCGCTCCGGCCTCGTCCCTACCTCCGCCGTCTTCTCAGCTTCAGACCAAGCACCTGAAACCCCATCTAGGTTGAGGATAAGCGCTCCGGCTTCGTCCCCGCCTCCGCCGTCTTCTCAGTTTCAGACCAAGCACCTAAAACCCCATCTTGGTTGAGGATAAGCGCTCCGGCTTCGTCTCGGCCTCCGGCGTCTTCTCAGCTTCAGATCAAGCACCTGAAACCCCATCTTGGTTGAGGATAAGCTCTTCGGCTTCGTCCCCGCCTCCGCCTTCTTCGGGTGGAGACCACGCACCTGGGAGCCCATATTGGTTGAGGACAAGGCTTCCCGGCTTCGTCCCTGCCTCCGCCTTCTTCGGGTTGAGACCACACACCTGAGAGCCCATGTTGGTTGAGGATAAGCGCTCCGGCCTCGTGGAGCCCATATTGGTTGAGGATAAGCGCTCCGGCCTCGTCCCCGCCTCGGCCGTTTTCTCAGCTTAAAACCATGCACCTGAAACCCCATCTTGGTTGAGGATAAGTGCTCCGGCCTCGTCCCGGCCTCCGCCGTCTTCTCGGCTTGAGACTACACACCTGACACCCCATCTTGGTTGAGGATAAGTGCTCCGGCCTCGTCCCCGCCTCCGCCGTCTCCTGCTTGAGAACCTGAAGCTCCATCTTGGTTGAGGATAAGTGCTCCGGCCTCGTCCTCGCCTCCGCCGTCTTCTGCTTGAGATCCCACGCCTCGGAACCCCTTATTGGTTGGGGTTACGCCCTCCCGGCCGTGTCCTTGCATCCATCTCGTTCAGCTTGAGCTCTCACGCCTTGCAACCTTATATTGGTTGAGGATAAGCCCTCCCGGCCTTGTCCTCGCCTCCGTCTTCTTCAGCCTGAGCTTCCAGATCTCGGAACCCCATATTGGTCGAGGATAAGCCCTCCCGGCCGTGTCCTTGCTTCTGTCTTCTTCAGGCAAGCCTCGCAATCCCATCGTGCTTGCAGATAATGTCACCGGACACTGACGTAAGACGATCTATGTATTCTCGCAACTCACCTTTCTTCCCGTGTTATTGCTGTGTCACGTGTGAAACAATGTCCTTCAGCTAGGTGTCCTACGGCGAATGTGTTCTCTGATCATTATCAGAGCTTCGGCCGCGCGCTCGACCACAATCTTTGTTGCTTCGAATTTCCGTCTCAGGAGTTCCTCCTGCTTCTGCTTCCGGAGCTCTGTCCTCTCCTTCTGCTTCTTCTTCTTCTCGAAAGCCCGAAGGTTCGCGATGCAGAGACGGATGGTCTTCTTGGTGTTTCTCGGAAGCCCTTGTAGATCCTGGACTGAAAAGTATTGGAGTCGCCGGCCAAAGTCGAAGTCGTCTGTGGCTCTCGAAGCCAGCATCGGGTACCTGGAGAGTGCACCGATCAGCGCTAGGTGTCCTAGCCTCAGTGCCCAATCCGAGCGTCTCGTGAACTGCGAAATGGCCAGCTTCAGGTTGTGGGGTAGACGTGTCCATTTCTTTGCTGCCGTCCGGCAAGTGCAGTTTAAGGCGCTGAAAAGTACCGGTGTATCCATCGCGTCGAGCTGTCGTGAACTACTGGTTTCTATCGCACGCCTGAGCCCCAGTTGCAGCTGTGCCACAGGCTCGCTTGCCTCCCTTTCAAAGCCACCGGTCCATGATCCGACTAGTCTGGAACATGCGTGCATAGCTGACTGTGCGATCTCTTCATCACGACGACTTGTGAAGTGTACGCCTATCCCGGCCTTGTCTTTGTGAATTTGAGGCCTCGCGCTTGGGAACATGCACCTGGGACCGCATATTCTTTGAGGATACGCCCTCCAGTCTCGTCCCGGCCTCGTTCTTCTTGAGGTTGAAGTCTCGTGCTTGGGAGCATGCACCTGGGACACCATATTGGTTGAGGACAAGCGCTCCGGCCTCGTCCCCGCCTCCGCCGTCTTCTCAGCTTAAAACCATGCACCCGACACCCCATCTTGGTTGAGGATAAGCGCTCCGGCCTCGTCCCTACCTCCGCCGTCTTCTCAGCTTCAGACCAAGCACCTGAAACCCCATCTTGGTTGAGGATAAGCGCTCCGGCCTCGTCCCCGCCTCCGCCGTCTTCTCAGCTTAAAACCACGCACCTGAGACCCCATATTGGTTGAGGACAAGTGCTCCGGCCTCGTCCCCGCCTCCGCCGTCTTCTCAGCTTCAGACCATGCACCTGACACCCCATCTTGGTTGAGGATAAGCGCTCCGGCCTCGTCCCCGCCTCCGCCGTCTTCGGCTTGAGACCACGCACCTGAGACACCATCTTGGTTGAGGATAAGCGCTCCGGCCTCGTCCCCGCCTCCGCCGTCTTCTCAGCTTCAGACCAAGAACCTGAGACCCCATATTGGTTGAGGATAAGTGCTCCGGCCTCGTCCCCGCCTCCGCCGTCTTCTCAGCTTCAGACCAAGCACCTGAAACCCCATCTTGGTTGAGGATAAGCGCTCCGGCCTCGTCCCTACCTCCGCCGTCTTCTCAGCTTCAGACCAAGCACCTGACACCCCATCTTGGTTGAGGATAAGCGCTCCGGCCTCGTCCCCGCCTTCGCCTTCTTCGGCTTGAGACCACGCACCTGAGACCCCATCTTGGTTGATGATAAGCGCTCCGGCCTCGTCCCCGCCTCCGCCGTCTTCGGCTTGAGACCACGCACCTGAGACCCCATCTTGGTTGATGATAAGCGCTCCGGCCTCGTCCCCGCCTCCGCCGTCTTCTCAGCTTCAAACCATGCACCTGACACCCCATCTTGGTTGATGATAAGCGCTCCGGCCTCCGCCGTCTTCTCAGCTTCAGACCAAGCACCTGAAACCCCATCTTGGTTGAGGATAAGCGCTCCGGCCTCGTCCCCGCCTTCGCCTTCTTCGGCTTCTGGGCTGCTGATCTCGAATCCCACAGTGGTTGAGGATAAACGTTCCAGTCTCGTTCCGGCGGCCTTCTTCGGGCTGGGACCGCGGACCCCGAGCCCCATAGCGCTCTGGCCTTGCTCCCGGAGTACCTGCGACGCCGTATTGGTTGAGGATAGGCGAATCTCTCGGCATGCGAGCCTTCGGGACTCGTCCGTGTCTCCGCCTCCAACGTTGTTCCCGCTGAGACTGAGCACCTGTATGCCCGACTGCGACATGATGGAGGAGCGCGGCCGCATGTGACGCACCAGGCCCTCCTTGCACCTTTTTGCCTCGCCTAGGTGAGTGAAGCTCGAGCCGTTCAGCGCATTGCGCAGTCTAAAACTACTCTGGTGACACTAAAACGTTCTCTCTCGCCGCGAGCCGCCGTCCACTCCACCAGATCGTTCTTGAAGAAGAAGATTGTATGAGCACGTCCCAGCCGTCGTCGAGGAGCTGGAATGCCGTCTTGGCGTCTGCTGGCAAACGCGAACAACGGTCCGGTGCAACCGGTTCCTGCCGGATGCAGCAGGCCCTCTTCCTCGCCGCCGTCCTCGTAGGTGAGGTAGAGTTCCATCGTGCCCTCATGCTGCTTGGCACTCCGTGCGCAGAGAAGCTTCATCGGTTCGTCGCGCCTCCAGACTCGGAAGTGGATTTCCGTATAGCCTGAGCGAAGGAACTCACGGGCGTCGAGGAGGGCTTGTCGAAGTAGGTTCACGTCGCTGTACTGGACGCGATCCTCTGGCAGCTCCACGTCGTCGCTGACGATGTATCGCCCTAAAGACTGCTCTGACAACATGGCGGGGTCCTGTTGGACACTGCGCAGGTCTCGGCGAGCCTTGTCGCTCTTGGGCAAGTTCTCTTGGGCAACAGCTTCGCGTGTCGACACACATAGCTCTTTGCACAACCAGGCCCCTGAGACTGCGATTGGTTGGGGATAAACCCTCTGGCCTTGGCCCGAGTCTCGTTTCCTTCGGGTTGAGACCGCGCACCTGGGACTACGCACTTCTTCAGTTTGAGCTTCCGCACCTCGGAACCCCATATTGGTTGAGGATAAGCGCTCCCGGCCTCGTCCCTACCTCCGCCGTCTTCTCAGCTTCAGACCAAGCACCTGACACCCCATCTTGGTTGAGGATAAGCGCTCCGGCCTCGTCCCCGCCTTCGCCTTCTTCGGCTTGAGACCACGCACCTGAGACCCCATCTTGGTTGATGATAAGCGCTCCGGCCTCGTCCCCGCCTCCGCCGTCTTCGGCTTGAGACCACGCACCCGAGACCCCATCTTGGTTGATGATAAGCGCTCCGGCCTCGTCCCCGCCTCCGCCGTCTTCTCAGCTTCAAACCATGCACCTGACACCCCATCTTGGTTGATGATAAGCGCTCCGGCCTCCGCCGTCTTCTCAGCTTCAGACCAAGCACCTGAAACCCCATCTTGGTTGAGGATAAGCGCTCCGGCCTCGTCCCCGCCTTCGCCTTCTTCGGCTTCTGGGCTGCTGATCTCGAATCCCACAGTGGTTGAGGATAAACGTTCCAGCCTCGTTCCGGCGGCCTTCTTCGGGCTGGGACCGCGGACCCCGAGCCCCATAGCGCTCTGGCCTTGCTCCCGGAGTACCTGCGACGCCGTATTGGTTGAGGATAGGCGAATCTCTCGGCATGCGAGCCTTCGGGACTCGTCCGTGTCTCCGCCTCCAACGTTGTTCCCGCTGAGACTGAGCACCTGTATGCCCGACTGCGACATGATGGAGGAGCGCGTCCTTGCCTGTGACTTCTTCGGCGAGCTTCCACACCTCGGAAACCCATATTGGTTGAGGATAAGCCCCTCGAAACCTATATTGGCTGAGGATAAGCTTTCCCGGCTTCGTCCTTGCCTCCGTCTTCTTCGGCTTGAGCTTCCACACCTCGGAAACCCATATTGGTTGAGGATAAGCCCTCCCGGCCTCGCCCTTGCCTCCGTTTTCTTTGGCTTGAGCTTCCACACCTCGGAAACCCTTATTGGATGAGGATAAGCCCTCCCGGCCTCGTCCTTGTCTACGTCTTCTTCAGCTTGAGCTTCCACACCTCGGAAACCCATATTGGTTGAGGATAAGCCCTCCCGGCCTCGCCCTTGCCTCCGCTCGGAAACCCATATTGGTTGAGGATAAGCCCTCCCGGCCTCGTCCTTGCCTCCGTCTTCTTCTGTTTGAGCTTCCACACCTCGGAAACCCATATTGGTTGAGGATAAGCCCCTCGGGCTCGCCCTCGCCTCCGTCTTCTTCGGCTTGAGCTTCCACACCTCGGAAACCCTTATTGGTTGAGGATAAGCCCTCCCGGCCTCGTCCTTGCCTCCGTCTTCTTCGGCTTGAGCTTCCACACCTCGGAAACCCATCCGTCTTCTTCGGGCTGAGATCACGCACCTCGGACCCCATCTTTGTTGAGGATAAGCGCTTTGGCCTCGTCCCCGCCTCCTCCTTCTCCGGGATGAGACTTCACACCTGGGACCCCATGTTGGTTGAGGAGAAGTGCTGCGGTCTCCCCGCCTCCGTCTTCTTCGGGCTGAGATCACGCACCTCGGACCCCATATTTGTTGAGGATAAGCGCTCCGGCCTCGTCCCCGCCTTCGCCTTCTTCGGGTTGGGACCCCATATTGGTTGAGGATAAGCCCTCCGACCTCGTCCCCTCCGCTTTCTTCAGGTTGAGACCACGCACCTGGGACGTTGAGGAAAAGCGTGCTGGATCGGTTGAGGATAAGCGTTCCGGCCTCTTCCCCGCCTCCGCCTTCTCCGGATTCTTCAGGTTGAGACCACGCACCTGGGACGTTGAGGAAAAGCGTGCTGGATCGGTTGAGGATAAGCGTTCCGGCCTCTTCCCCGCCTCCGCCTTCTCCGGATTGGGACCCCGTAGTTCCCGCCTCCACTTTCTTCGGGCTGTGAGATGTCACACTTGGAACCCCATATTGGTTGAGGGTAAGCGCTCCGGCCTCGTCCCCGCCTCCAGTTTCTTCGGGCTGTGAGACGTCACACCTGGAACCCCATATTGGTTGAGGGTAAGCGCTCCGGCCTCGTCCTCGCCTCCAGTTTCTTCGGGCTGCGAGACGTCACATCTGGAACCCCATATTGGTTGAGGGTAACCGCTCTGGCCTCGTCCCCGCCTCTGCTTTCTTCGGGTTGGGACCCCATATTGGCTGAGGATAAGCGCTCCGGCTTCGTCCCCGCCTCCGCCGTCTTCTCAGCTTCAGACCACGCACCTGAAATCCCATCTTGGTTGAGGATAAGCCCTCCGGCCTCGTCACCACAGGAGACTGAGCGCCGGGATCACCGCGGACCATTAAATCTAGAGATGCTTTCTTCAGGCTGAGCTCCCACGCTTCGGAATCCCATACTGATTGAGGATAAGCCCTCCCGGCCTTGTCCTTGGCTCCGTCTTCGAAAGAATGAGAACCCTCACTTGGGGCCACGCAGCCGCGACCCCATGTGGTTCGAGGATGAGTCCTCCAGCCTCGTCCCGGACTGAGACCCTATATTGGTGGAGGATAAGCCCTCCATCTTGGTCCCTGGCTTGCGTTCCTCAGGTTAAGACCACACGCCTCGGACCCCACATTGGTTGAGGATAAGCGCTCCGGCCTCGTTCCCGCCTCCGCTTTCCCTGAAACCCCATATTGGTTGAGGACAAGCTCTCCGGCCTCGTCCGCGCCTCCGCCGTTTTCTCAGCTTAAAACCGTGCACCTGAAACTCCATCTTGGTTGAGGATAAACGCTCCGGCCTCGTCCCCGCCTCCGCCTTCTTCGGGCTGTGAGACCACGCACCTGCGAGCCCATATTGGTTGAGGATACCCCGCCTCCCCCTTCTTCGGGCTGCCAGACCACGCACCTGGGACACCATAGTGGTTGAGGATAAGCGCTCCGGCCCGGTCCCTGCCTCCGCCTTCTTCGGGCTGTCTGAACACGCACCTAGGACCCCATATTGGTTGAGGATAAGCGCTTTGGCCTCGTCCCCGCCTCCTCCTTCTCCGGGATGAGACTTCACACCTGGGACCCCATGTTGGTTGAGGAGAAGTGCTGCGGTCTCCCCGCCTCCGTCTTCTTCTTCGGGCTGAGATCACGCACCTCGGACCCCAGATTTGTTGAGGATAATCGCTTTGGCCTCGTCCCCGCCTCCTCCTTCTCCGGGATGAGACTTCACACCTGGGACCCCATGTTGGTTGAGGAGAAGTGCTCCGGCCTCGTCCCAGCCTCCGCCGTCTTCTCGGCTTGAGACTACACACCTGGGACCCCATGTTGGTTGAGGAGAAGCGCTCCGGCCTCGTCCCCGCCTCGGCCGTTTTCTCAGCTTAAAACCATGCACCTGAAACCCCATCTTGGTTGAGGATAAGTGCTCCGGCCTCGTCCCAGCCTCCGCCGTCTTCTCGGCTTGAGACTACACACCTGACACCCCATCTTGGTTGAGGATAAGTGCTCCGGCCTCGTCCCCGCCTCCGCCGTCTCCTGCTTGAGAACCTGAAGCTCCATCTTGGTTGAGGATAAGTGCTCCGGCCTCGTCCTCGCCTCCGCCGTGTTCTGCTTGAGATCCCACGCCTCGGAACCCCTTATTGGTTGGGGTTACGCCCTCCCGGCCGTGTCCTTGCATCCATCTCGTTCAGCTTGAGCTCTCACGCCTTGCAACCTTATATTGGTTGAGGATAAGCCCTCCCGGCCTTGTCCTCGCCTCCGTCTTCTTCAGCCTGAGCTTCCAGATCTCGGAACCCCATATTGGTCGAGGATAAGCCCTCCCGGCCGTGTCCTTGCTTCTGTCTTCTTCAGGCAAGCCTCGCAATCCCATCGTGCTTGCAGATAATGTCACCGGACACTGACGTAAGACGATCTATGTATTCTCGCAACTCACCTTTCTTCCCGTGCTATTGCTGTGTCACGTGTGAAACAATGCTCTTCAGCTAGGTGTCGTACGGCGAATATGTTCTCTGATCATTATCAGAGCTTCAGCCGCGCGCTCGACCACAATCTTTGTTGCTTCACGCTTCCGTTTCAGGAGTTCCTCCTGCTTCTGCTTCCGGAGCTCTGTCTTCTCCTTCTGCCTCTTCTTCTTCTCGAAAGCCCGAAGGTTCATGATGCAGAGACGGATGGCCTTCTTGGTGTTTCTCGGAAGCCCTTGTAGATCTTGGACTGAAAGGCATTGGAGTCGCCGGCCAAAGTCGAAGTCGTCTGTGGCTCTCGAAGCCAGCATCGGGTATCTGGAGAGTGCACCAATCAGCGCTAAGTGCCTTAGCCTCAGTGCCCAATCCGAGCGTCTCGTGAAGTTTGAAATGGCCAGCTTCACGTTGTGGGGTAGACGTGTCCATCTCTTTGCCGCTGTCCAGCAAGTGCAGATTAAGGCACTGAAGAGTACCGCTGTATCCATCGCGTCGAGTTGTCGTGTACTACTGGTTTATACCGCACGCCTGAGCCCCAGTTGCAGCTGTGCCACAGGTTCGCTTGCCTCCCTTTCAAAGCCACCGGTCCATGATCCGACTAGTCTAGAACATGTGCGCATAGCTGACTGTGCGATCCCTTCATCACGACGACTTATGAAGTGTACGCCTGTCCAGGCCTTGTGATTGTGAATTTGAGGCCTCGCGCTTGGGAACATGCACCTGGGACCGCATATTCTTTGAGGATACGCCCTCCAGTCTCGTCCCGGCCTCGTTCTTCTTGAGGTTGAAGTCTCGTGCTTGGGAGCATGCACCTGGGACACCATATTGGTTGAGGACAAGCGCTCCGGCCTCGTCCCCGCCTCCGCCGTCTTCTCAGCTTAAAACCATGCACCCGACACCCCATCTTGGTTGAGGATAAGTGCTCCGGCCTCGTCCCCGCCTCCGCCGTCTTCTCAGCTTCAGACCATGCACCTGACACCCCATCTTGGTTGAGGATAAGCGCTCCGGCCTCGTCCCCGCCTCCGCCGTCTTCTCAGCTTCAGACCATGCACCTGACACCCCATCTTGGTTGAGGATAAGCGCTCCGGCCTCGTCCCGGCCTCCGCCGTCTTCGGCTTGAGACCACGCACCTGAGACCCCATCTTGGTTGAGGACAAGTGCTCCGGCCTCGTCCCCGCCTCCGCCGTCTTCTCAGCTTCAGACCATGCACCTGACACCCCATCTTGGTTGAGGATAAGCGCTCCGGCCTCGTCCCCGCCTCCGCCGTCTTCGGCTTGAGACCACGCACCTGAGACACCATCTTGGTTGAGGATAAGCGCTCCGGCCTCGTCCCCGCCTCCGCCCTCCGGCCTCGTCCCCGCCTCCGCCGTCTTCAGCTTCAGGCTGAGACCCCATCTTGGTTGAGGATAAGCGCTCCGGCCTCGTCCCCGCCTCCGCCCTCCGGCCTCGTCCCCGCCTCCGCCGTCTTCTCAGCTTCAGGCCACGCACCTGAGACCCCATCTTGGTTGAGGATAAGCGCCCCGGCCTCGTCCCCGCCTCCGCCCTCCGGCCTCGTCCCCGCCTCCGCCGTCTTCTCAGCTTCAGGCCACGCACCTGAGACCCCATATTGGTTGAGGATAAGTGCTCCGGCCTCGTCCCCGCCTCCGCCGTCTTCTCAGCTTCAGACCAAGCACCTGAAACCCCATCTTGGTTGAGGATAAGCGCTCCGGCCTCGTCCCTACCTCCGCCGTCTTCTCAGCTTCAGACCAAGCACCTGACACCCCATCTTGGTTGAGGATAAGCGCTCCGGCCTCGTCCCTACCTCCGCCGTCTTCTCGGCTTCAGACCAAGCACCTGACACCCCATCTTGGTTGAGGATAAGCGCTCCGGCCTCGTCCCCGCCTCCGCCGTCTTCTCAGCTTCAGACCATGCACCTGACACCCCATCTTGGTTGAGGATAAGCGCTCCGGCCTCGTCCCCGCCTCCGCCGTCTTCGGCTTGAGACCAAGCACCTGAGACCCCATCTTGGTTGAGGATAAGCGCTCCGGCCTCGTCCCCGCCTCCGCCGTCTTCTCAGCTTCAGACCATGCACCTGAGTCTTGGTTGAGGATAAGCGCTCACGGCCTCCGCCGTCTTCTCAGCTTCAGACCAAGCACCTGACACCCCATCTTGGTTGAGGATAAGCGCTCCGGCCTCGTCCCCGCCTTCGCCTTCTTCGGCTTGAGACCACGCACCTGAGACCTCATCTTGGTTGATGATAAGCGCTCCGGCCTCGTCCCCGCCTCCGCCGTCTTCTCAGCTTCAAACCACGCACCTGACACCCCATCTTGGTTGATGATAAGCGCTCCGGCCTCCGCCGTCTTCTCAGCTTCAGACCAAGCACCTGAAACCCCATCTTGGTTGAGGATAAGCGCTCCGGCCTCGTCCCTGCCTTCGCCTTCTTCGGCTTCTGGACTGCTGATCTCGAATCCCACAGTGGTTGAGGATAAACGTGCCGCCTCCAACGTTGTTCCCGCTGAGACTGAGCACCTGTATGCCCGACTGCGACATGATGGAGGAGCGCGGCCGCATGTGATGCACCAGGCCCTCCTTGCACCTTTTTGCCTCGCCTAGGTGAGTGAAACTCGAGCCGTTCAGCGCATTGCGCAGTCTAAAACTACTCTGGTGACACTAAAACGTTCTCTCTCGCCGCGAGCCGCCGTCCACTCCACCAGATCGTTCTTGAAGAAGAAGATTGTATGAGCACGTCCCAGCCGTCGTCGAGGAGCTGGAATGCCGTCTTGACGTCTGCTGGCAAACGCGAACAACGGTCCGGTGCAACCGGTTCCTGCCGGATGCAGCAGGCCCTCTTCCTCGCCGCCGTCCTCGTAGGTGAGGTAGAGTTCCATCGTGCCCTCATGCTGCTTGGCACTCCGTGCGCAGAGAAGCTTCATCGGTTCGTCGCGCCTCCAGACTCGGAAGTGGATTTCCGTATAGCCTGAGCGAAGGAACTCACGGGCGTCGAGGAGGGCTTGTCGAAGTAGGTTCACGTCGCTGTACTGGACGCGATCCTCTGGCAGCTCCACGTCGTCGCTGACGATGTATCGCCCTGAAGACTGCTCTGACAACATGGCGGGGTCCTGTTGGACACTGCGCAGGTCTCGGCGAGCCTTGTCGCTCTTGGGCAAGTTCTCTTGGGCAACAGCTTCGCGTGTCGACACACATAGCTCTTTGCACAACCAGGCCCCTGAGACTGCGATTGGTTGGGGATAAACCCTCTGGCCTTGGCCCGAGTCTCGTTTCCTTCGGGTTGAGACCGCGCACCTGAGACTACGCACTTCTTCAGTTTGAGCTTCCGCACCTCGGAACCCCATATTGGTTGAGGATAAGCCCTCCCGGCCTCGTCCTTACCTCTGTCTTCTTCAGCTTGTGCTTCCACACCTCGGAAGCCCCATATTGGTTGAGGATAAGCCCTTCCACACCTCGGAACCCCATATTGGTTGAGGATAAGCCCTCCCGGCCTCGTCCTTGCCTCTGTCTTCTTCAGCTTGTGCTTCCACACCTCGGAAGCCCCATATTGGTTGAGGATAAGCCCCTCCACACCTCGGAACCCCATATTGGTTGAGGATAAGCCCTCCCGGCCTCGTCCTTGCCTCTGTCTTCCGCGCCTCGGAAACCCATATTGGTTGAGGATAAGCCCTCCCGGCCTCGTCCTTGCCTCTGTCTTCCGCGCCTCGGAAACCCATATTGGTTGAGGATAAGCCCTCCCGGCCTCGTCCTTGCCTCTGTCTTCTTCATCTTGAGCTTCCACACCTCGGGAATTCCTTATTGGTTGAGGATAAGCCCTCCCGGCCTCGTCCTTGCCTCTGTCTTCTTCCGCTTGAGCTTCCACACTCCCGTGTCTTCTTCCGCTTGAGCTTCCACACTCCCGGCCTCGTCCTTGCCTGTGACTTCTTCGGCGAGCTTCCACACCTCGGAAACCCATATTGGTTGAGGATAAGCCCCTCCAAACCTATATTGGCTGAGGATAAGCTTTCCCGGCTTCGTCCTTGCCTCCGTCGGTCTCCCCGCCTCCGTCTTCTTCGGGCTGAGATCACGCACCTCGGACCCCAGATTTGTTGAGGATAATCGCTTTGGCCTCGTCCCCGCCTCCTCCTTCTCCGGGATGAGACTTCACACCTGGGACCCCATGTTGGTTGAGGAGAAGTGCTGCGGTCTCCCCGCCGCCGTCTTCTTCGGGCTGAGATCACGCACCTCCGACCCTTTTTTTGTTGAGGATAAGCGCTCCGGCCTCGTCCCCGCCTTCGCCTTCTTCGGGTTGGGACCCCATATTGGTTGAGGATAAGCCCTCCGGCCTCGTCCCCTCCGCTTTCTTCAGGTTGAGACCACGCACCTGGGACGTTGAGGAAAAGCGTGCTGGATCGGTTGAGGATAAGCGTTCCGGCCTCTTCCCCGCCTTCGCCTTCTCCGGACTGGGACCCCGTAGTTCCCGCCTCCACTTTCTTCGGGCTGTGAGATGTCACACTTGGAACCCCATATTGGTTGAGGGTAAGCGCTCCGGCCTCGTCCCCGCCTCCAGTTTCTTCGGGCTGTGAGACGTCACACCTGGAACCCCATATTGGTTGAGGGTAAGCGCTCCGGCCTCGTCCTCGCCTCCAGTTTCTTCGGGCTGCGAGACGACACATCACACCTGGAACCCCATATTGGTTGAGGGTAACCGCTCTGGCCTCGTCCCCGCCTCTGC
>CAJNDT010004551.1:0-13731 GCA_905221615.1 Symbiodinium sp. CCMP2592
GCAGTCTTGGTGAAAGCAAAGCCGAACACTTTCACCCTGGGTGTGCTTGGGCTGGACTCTGGCACCCAAAATTGACGCTGCGGTAGGACGAAAGTTTGACCTATTCCTTCCTTCGTCCAAGACAGGCCCCCATTCCCCCGTAGACTCCTAGCACACAGGACCCACCGGTTACTCCTCCGGAACATTAAAGTAGTATAATTTTAAAACGGGGTATAAAATACTCCGCTGGCCAGGCCACGGAAATCGCACTTGTCGCTACTCCGCTACTCCGCAAGATGCCTTAAGACAAGAAAGGCCCAGTAGGTCAAAACTTTCGTCCTCCCGATGCCTCACCGGGACCTTTCTGTTCAGCAAACCTCGCCAAACTTGTTGCTGTGTGACATAACGACCTCCTGCAGGGTCCTCTAGACAGACATCCCCGTCTAAGAAACGATTCAGAAGGCATCGCCGGGCCGAAAGTTTCGACCCACTTGTGCATCATCTTAACAAGCTCTTGCGGAGTAGCGGAGTACCTCAAAGTGCCGTTCACCCTACGCATGCCAGCGGAGTAATTACTACGCCGTTTTAAAAATATAATACTTTTTAATTCCGGCGGAGGCCCCAAGGCTCACTTGTGTTAGGAGTCTATGGGGAAGAGGGTGGAGGGCCATGTGTTGTAAAGCATGTTGAAGCTAGTGGGTCGAACTATCGGCCCGGCGCAGCCTCCATTTTCGAGGCAAGAGTCCCCTCCTTTGCAGTCTTGGTGAAAGCAAAGCCGAACACTTTCACCCTGGGTTTGCTTGGGCTGGACTCTGGCACCCAAAATTGACGCTGCGGTAGGACGAAAGTTTGACCTATTCCTTCCTTCGTTCAAGACAGGCCCCCATTCCCCCGTAGACTCCTAGCACACAGGACCCACCGGTTACTCCTCCGGAACATTAAAGTAGTATAATTTTAAAACGGGGTATAAAATACTCCGCTGGCCAGGCCACGTAAATCGCACTTGTCGCTACTCCGCTACTCCGCAAGATGCCTTAAGACAAGAAGGGCCCAGTAGGTCAAAACTTTCGTCCTCCCGATGCCTCACCGGGACCTTTCTGTTCAGCAAACCTCGCCAAACTTGTTGCTGTGTGACCTAACGACCTCCTGCAGAGTCCCCTAGACAGACATCCCCGTCTAAGAAACGATTCAGAAGGCAGCCTCCATTTTCGAGGCAAGAGTCCCCTCCTTTGCAGTCTTGGTGAAAGCAAAGCCGAACACTTTCACCCTGGGTTTGCTTGGGCTGGACTCTGGCACCCAAATTGACGCTGCGGTAGGACGAAAGTTTGACCTATTCCTTCCTTCGTCCAAGACAGGCCCCCATTCCCCCGTAGACTCCTAGCACACAGGACCCACCGGTTACTCCTCCGGAACATTAAAGTAGTATAATTTTAAAACGGGGTATAAAATACTCCGCTGGCCAGGCCAATTTTAAAACGGGGTATAAAATACTCCGCTGGCCAGGCCACGTAAATCGCACTTGTCGCTACTCCGCTACTCCGCAAGATGCCTTAAGACACGAAAGGCCCAGTAGGTCAAAACTTTCGTCCTCCCGATGCCTCACCGGGACCTTTCTGTTCAGCAAACCTCGCCAAACTTGTTGCTGTGTGACCTAACGACCTCCTGCAGGGTCCCCTAGACAGACATCCCCGTCTAAGAAACGATTCAGAAGGCAGCCTCCATTTTCGAGGCAAGAGTCCCCTCCTTTGCAGTCGTGGTGAAAGCAAAGCCGAACACTTTCACCCTGGGTTTGCTTGGGCTGGACTCTGGCACCCAAAATTGACGCTGCGGTAGGACGAAAGTTTGACCTATTCCTGCCTTCGGCCAAGACAGGCCCCCATTCCCCCGTAGACTCCTAGCACACAGGACCCACCGGTTACTCCTCCGGAACATTAAAGTAGTATAATTTTAAAACGGGGTATAAAATACTCCGCTGGCCAGGCCACGTAAATCGCACTTGTCGCTAATCCGCTACTCCGCAAGATGCCTTAAGACAAGAAAGGCCCAGTAGGTCAAAACTTTCGTCCTCCCGATGCCTCACCGGGACCTTTCTGTTCAGCAAACCTCGCCAAACTTGTTGCTGTGTGACCTAACGACCTCCTGCAGGGTCCTCTAGACAGACATCCACGTCTAAGAAACGATTCAGAAGGCAGCCTCCATTTTCGAGGCAAGAGTCCCCTCCTTTGCAGTCTTGGTGAAAGCAAAGCCGAACACTTTCACCCTGGGTTTGCTTGGGCTGGACTCTGGCACCCAAAATTGACGCTGCGGTAGGACGAAAGTTTGACCTATTCCTGCCGTCGTCCAAGACAGGCCCCCATTCCCCCGTAGACTCCTAGCACACAGGACCCACCGGTTACTCCTCCGGAACATTAAAGTAGTATAATTTTAAAACGGGGTACAAAATACTCCGCTGGCCAGGCCACGTAAATCGCACTTGTCGCTACTCCGCTACTCCGCAAGAATGCCTTACGACAGAAAGTGCCCCGAGTAGGTCAAAAACTTTCGTCCTCCGATGCCTCACCGGGACCTTTCTTTTCAGCAAACCCGCCAAACTGTGCTGTGGTGACCGTAACGACCTCCTGCAGGTACCCCTAGACGACATCCCCGTCTAAGAAACGATTCGAAAGGCAAGCCCCTCCATTTCGAGGCAAGAGTCCCCTCCTTGCAGTCTTGGTGACAGCAAAGCCGAACACTTTCACCCTGGGTTGCTTTGGCTCTGGACTCTGGCAACCAAAATTTGAGCGCTGCGTAGGCACGAAAGTTGACCTTTCCTGCCTCGACCAAGACAGGCCCCCATTTCCCCCGTAGACCCTAGCACACAGGACCCACCGGTTAACCATCCCTCCGACATTAAATTAGTTTGCAATAAGGTTTAAAAAAACTAAAAAAAAAACAAAATAAAAAAAAAAAAAAAAAAAAAAAAAAAAAAAAAAAAAAAAATAAAAAACGGGGTATAAAATACTCCGCTGGCCAGGCCACGTAAATCGCACTAGTCGCTACTCCGCTACTCCGCAAGATGCCTTAAGACAAGAAAGGCCCAGTAGGTCAAAACTTTCGTCCTCCCGATGCCTCACCGGGACCTTTCTGTTCAGCAAACCTCGCCAAACCTGTTGCTGTGTGACCTAACGACCTCCTGCAGGGTCCCCTAGACAGACATCCCCGTCTAAGAAACGATTCAGAAGGCAGCCTCCATTTTCGAGGCAAGAGTCCCCTCCTTTGCAGTCTTGGTGAAAGCAAAGCCGAACACTTTCACCCTGGGTTTGCTTGGGCTGGACTCTGGCACCCAAAATTGACGCTGCGGTAGGACGAAAGTTTGACCTATTCCTTCCTTCGTCCAAGACAGGCCCCCATTCCCCCGTAGACTCCTAGCACACAGGACCCACCGGTTACTCCTCCGGAAAATTAAAGTAGTATAATTTTAAAACGGGGTATAAAATACTCCGCTGGCCAGGCCACGTAAATCGCACTTGTCGCTACTCCGCTACTCCGCAAGATGCCTTAAGACAAGAAAGGCCCAGTAGGTCAAAACTTTCGTCCTCCCGATGCCTCACCGGGACCTTTCTGTTCAGCAAACCTCGCGAAACTTGTTGCTGTGTGACCTAACGACCTCCTGCAGGGTCCCCTAGACAGACATCCCCGTCTAAGAAACGATTCAGAAGGCATCGCCGGGCCGAAAGTTTCGACCCACTTGTGCATCATCTTAACAAGCTCTTGCGGAGTAGCGGAGTACCTCACAGTGCCGTTCACCCTACGCAGGCCAGCGGAGTAATTACTACGCCGTTTTAAAAATATAATACTTTTTAATTCCGGCGGAGGCCCCAAGGCTCACTTGTGTTAGGAGACTATGGGGAAGAGGGTGGAGGCCCATGTGTTGTAAAGCATGTTGAAGCTAGTGGGTCGAACTATCGGCCCGGCGCAGCCTCCATTTTCGAGGCAAGAGTCCCCTCCTTTGCAGTCTTGGTGAAAGCAAAGCCGAACACTTTCACCCTGGGTTTGCTTGGGCTGGGCTGGACTCTGGCACCCAAAATTGACGCTGCGGTAGGACGAAAGTTTGACCTATTCCTGCCTTCGTCCAAGACAGGCCCCCATTCCCCCGTAGACTCCTAGCACACAGGACCCACCGGTTACTCCTCCGGAACATTAAAGTAGTATAATTTTAAAACGGGGTATAAAATACTCCGCTGGCCAGGCAACGTAAATCGCACTTGTCGCTACTCCGCTACTCCGCAAGATGCCTTAAGACAAGAAAGGCCCAGTAGGTCAAAACTTTCGTCCTCCCGATGCCTCACCGGGACCTTTCTGTTCAGCAAACCTCGCCAAACTTGTTGCTGTGTGACCTAACGACCTCCTGCAGGGTCCTCTAGACAGACATCACCGTCTAAGAAACGATTCAGAAGGCATCGCCGGGCCGAAAGTTTCGACCCACTTGTGCATCATCTTAACAAGCTCTTGCGGAGTAGCGGAGTACCTCAAAGTGCCGTTCACCCTACGCAGGCCAGCGGAGTAATTACCACGCCGTTTTAAAAATATAATACTTTTTAATTCCGGCGGAGGCCACAAGGCTCACTTGTGTTAGGAGTCTATGGGGAAGAGGGTGGAGGCCCATGTGTTGTAAAGCATGTTGAAGCTAGTGGGTCGAACTATCGGCCCGGCGCAGACTCCATTTTCGAGGCAAGAGTCCCCTCCTTTGCAGTCTTGGTGAAAGCAAAGCCGAACACTTTCACCCTGGGTTTGCTTGGGCTGGACTCTGGCCCCCAAAATTGACGCTGCGGTAGGACGAAAGTTTGACCTATTCCTGCCTTCGTCCAAGACAGGCCCCCATTCCCCCGTAGACTCCTAGCACACAGGACCCACCGGTTACTCCTCCGGAACATTAAAGTAGTATAATTTTAAAACGGGGTATAAAATACTCCGCTGGCCAGGCCACGTAAATCGCACTTGTCGCTACTCCGCTACTCCGCACGATGCCTTAAGACAAGAAAGGCCCAGTAGGTCAAAACTTTCGTCCTCCCGATGCCTCACCGGGACCTTTCTGTTCAGCAAACCTCGCCAAACTTGTTGCTTGTTGCTGTGTGACCTAATGACCTCCTTCAGGTCCCCTAGACAGACATCCCCGTCCAAAAAACGATTCAGAAGGCATCGCCGGGCCGAAAGTTTCGACCCACTTGTGCATCATCTTACATGCAAGCTCTTGCGGAGTAGCGGAGTACCTCAAAGTGCCGTTTACCCTACGCAGGCCAGCGGCGTAATTACTACGCCGTTTTAAAATTTTAATACTTTTTAGTTCCGGCGGAGGCCCCAAGGCTCCCTTGTGTTAGGAGTCTATGGGGAAGAGGGTGGAGGCCCATGTGTTGTAAAGAATGTTGAGGCTAGTGGGTCGAACTATCGGCCCGGCGCAGCCTCCATTTTCGAGGCAAGAGTCCCCTCCTTTGCAGTCCTGGTGAAAGCAAAACCGAACACTTTCACCCTGGGGTTGCTTGGGCTGGACTCTGGCACCCAAAATTGACGCTGCGGTGGGACGAAAGTTTGACCTACTCCTTGTTTCGTCGAACACAGGCCCCCATGCCCCCATAGAATCCTAACAAGCAGGACCAACCGGCTACTCCTCCGGAACATTAAAGTAGTATAATTTTAAAACGGGGTATAAAATACTCCGCTGGCCAGGCCACGTAAATCGCACTTGTCGCTACTCCGCTACTCCGCAAGATGCCTTAAGACAAGAAAGGCCAGTAGGTCAAAACTTTCGTCCTCCCGATGCCTCACCGGGACCTTTCTGTTCAGCAAACCTCGCCAAACCTGTTGCTGTGTGACCTAACGACCTCCTGCAGGGTCCTCTAGACAGACATCCCCGTCTAAGAAACGATTCAGAAGGCATCGCCGGGCCGAAAGTTTCGACCCACTTGTGCATCATCTTAACAAGCTCTTGCGGAGTAGCGGAGTACCTCAAAGTGCCGTTCACCCTACGCAGGCCAGCGGAGTAATTACTACGCCGTTTTAAAAATATAATACTTTTTAATTCCGGCGGAGGCCCAAAGGCTCACTTGTGTTAGGAGTCTATGGGGAAGAGGGTGGAGGCCCATGTGTTGTAAAGCATGTTGAAGCTAGTGGGTCGAACTATCGGCCCGGCGCAGCCTGCATTTTCGAGGCAAGAGTCCCCTCCTTCGCAGTCTTGGTGAAAGCAAAGCCGAACACTTTAATTGTGGGGTTGCTTGGGCCGGACTCTGGCACCCAAAATTGGCGCTGCGGTGGGACGAAAGTTTGACCTACTCCTCGTTTCGTCGAACACAGGCCCCCATTCCCCCATAGAATCCTAACAAGCAGGACCAACCGGCTACTCCTCCGGAACATTAAAGTAGTCTAATTTTAAAACGGGGTATAAAATACTCCGCTGGCCAGGTCACGTAAATCGCACTTTTCGGTACTCCGCTACTCCGCAAGACGTCTTAAGACAAGACAGATCCAGTCGGTCAAAACTTTTGTCCTCCCGATGCCTCACCGGGACCTTTCTGTTCAGCAAACCTCGCCAAACTTGTTGCTGTGTGACCTACCGACCTCCTGCAGGGTCCCCTAGACAGACATCCCCGTCTAAGAAACGATTCAGAAGGCATCGCCGGGCCGAAAGTTTCGACCCACTTGTGCATCATCTTAACCAGCTCTTGCGGAGTAGCGGAGTACCTCAAAGTGCCGTTCACCCTACGCAGGCCAGCGGAGTAATTACTACGCCGTTTTAAAAATATAATACTTTTTAATTCCGGCGGAGGCCCCAAGGCTCACTTGTGTTAGGAGTATATGGGGAGGAGGGTGGAGGCCCATGTGTTGTAAAGCATGTTGAAGCTAGTGGGTCGAACTATCGGCCCGGCGCAGCCTCCATTTTCGAGGCAAGAGTCCCCTCCTTTGCAGTCTTGGTGAAAGCAAAGCCGACCACTTTCACCCTGGGTTTGCTTGGGCTGGACTCTGGCACCCAAAATTGACGCTGCGGTAGGACGAAAGTTTGACCTATTCCTGCCTTCGTCCAAGACAGGCCCCCATTCCCCCGTAGACTCCTAGCACACCGGACCCACCGGTTACTCCTCCGGAACATTAAAGTAGTATAATTTTAAAACGGGGTATAAAATACTCCGCTGGCCAGGCCACGTAAATCGCACTTGTCGCTACTCCGCTACTCCGCAAGATGCCTTAAGACAAGAAAGGCCCAGTAGGTCAAAACTCTCGTCCTCCCGATGCCTCACCGGGACCTTTCTGTTCAGCAAACTGCAGGGTCCCCTAGACAGACATCCCCGTCTAAGAAACGATTCAGAAGGCATCGCCGGGCCGAAAGTTTCGACCCACTTGTGCATCATCTTAACAAGCTCTTGCGGAGTAGCGGAGTACCTCAAAGTGCCGTTCACCCTACGCAGGCCAGCGGAGTAATTACTACGCCGTTTTAAAAATATAATACTTCTCGCTTGTGTTAGGAGTCTATGGGGAAGAGGGTGGAGGCCCATGTGTTGTAAAGCATGTTGAAGCTAGTGGGTCGAACTATCGGCCCGGCGCAGCCTCCATTTTCGAGGCAAGAGTCCCCTCCTTTGCAGTCTTGGTGAAAGCAAAGCCGAACACTTTCACCCTGGGTTTGCTTGGGCTGGACTCTGGCACCAAAAATTGACGCTGCGGTAGGACGAAAGTTTGACCTATTCCTGCCTTCGTCCAAGACAGGCCCCCATTCCCCCGTAGACTCCTAGCACACAGGACCCACCGGTTACTCCTCCGGAACATTAAAGTAGTATAATTTTAAAACGGGGTATAAAATACTCCGCTGGCCAGGCCACGTAAATCGCACTTGTCGCTACTCCGCTACTCCGCAAGATGACTTAAGACAAGAAAGGCCCAGTAGGTCAAAACTTTCGTCCTCCCGATGCCTCACCGGGACCTTTCTGTTCAGCAAACCTCGCCAAACTTGTTGCTGTGTGACCTAACGACCTCCTGCAGGGTCCCCTAGACAGACATCCCCGTCTAAGAAACGATTCAGAAGGCAGCCTCCATTTTCGAGGCAAGAGTCCCCTCCTTTGCAGTCGTGGTGAAAGCAAAGCCGAACACTTTCACCCTGGGTTTGCTTGGGCTGGACTCTGGCACCCAAAATTGACGCTGCGGTAGGACGAAAGTTTGACCTATTCCTGCCTTCGTCCAAGACAGGCCCCCATTCCCCCGTAGACTCCTAGCACACAGGAACCACCGGTTACTCCTCCGGAACATTAAAGTAGTATAATTTTAAAACGGGGTATAAAATACTCCGCTGGCCAGGCCACGTAAATCGCACTTGTCGCTACTCCGCTACTCCGCAAGATGCGTTAAGACAAGAAAGGCCCAGTAGGTCAAAACTTTCGTCCTCCCGATGCCTCACCGGGACCTTTCTGTTCAGCAAACCTCGCCAAACTTGTTGCTGTGTTACCTAACGACCTCCTGCAGGGTCCTCTAGACAGACATCCCCGTCTAAGAAACGATTCAGAAGGCATCGCCGGGCCGAAAGTTTCGACCCACTTGTGCATCATCTTAACAAGCTCTTGCGGAGTAGCGGAGTACCTCAAAGTGCCGTTCACCCTACGCAGGCCAGCGGAGTAATTACTACGCCGTTTTAAAAATATAATACTTCTCGCTTGTGTTAGGAGTCTATGGGGAAGAGGGTGGAGGCCCATGTGTTGTAAAGCATGTTGAAGCTAGTGGGTCGAACTATCGGCCCGGCGCAGCCTCCATTTTCGAGGCAAGAGTCCCCTCCTTTGCAGTCTTGGTGAAAGCAAAGCCGAACACTTTCACCCTGGGTTTGCTTGGGCTGGACTCTGGCACCCAAAATTGACGCTGCGGTAGGACGAAAGTTTGACCTATTCCTGCCTTCGTCCAAGACAGGCCCCCATGCCCCCGTAGACTCCTAGCACACAGGACCCACCGGTTACTCCTCCGGAACATTAAAGTAGTATAATTTTAAAACGGGGTATAAAATACTCCGCTGGCCAGGCCACGTAAATCGCACTTGTCGCTACTCCGCTACTCCGCAAGATGCCTTAAGACAAGAAAGGCCCAGTAGGCCAAAACTTTCGTCCTCCCGATGCCTCACCGGGACCTTTCTGTTCAGCAAACCTCGCCAAACTTGTTGCTGTGTGACCTAACGACCTCCTGCAGGGTCCCCTAGACAGACATCCCCGTCTAAGAAACGATTCAGAAGGCCGCCGGGCCGGAAAGATTTCGTCGCTACCCCATTGTGGGGGGGATCATCTAACAAGCTCTTGCGGAGTAGCGGCGTTACCTCAAAAAGTGACGTTCACCTAAGCAGGCCAGCGGAGTAATTACTACGCCGTTTTAAGAATATAATACTTTGTGCATTCCGGCGGAGGCCCCAAGGCTCACTTGTGTTAGGAGTCTATGGGGAAGAGGGTGGAGGCCCATGTGTTGTAAAGCATGTTGAAGCTAGTGGGTCGAACTATCGGCCCGGCGCAGCCTCCATTTTCGAGGCAAGAGTCCCCTCCTTTGCAGTCTTGGTGAAAGCAAAGCCGAACACTTTCACCTTGGGTTTGCTTGGGCTGGACTCTGGCACCCAAAATTGACGCTGCGGTAGGACGAAAGTTTGACCTACTCCTTGTTTCGTCGAACACTGGCCCCCATTCCCCCATAGAATCCTAACAAGCAGGACCAACCGGCTACTCCTCCGGAACATTAAAGTAGTATAATTTTAAAACGGGGTATAAAATACTCCGCTGGCCAGGCCACGTAAATCGCACTTGTCGCTACTCCGCTACTCCGCAAGATGCCTTAAGACAAGAAAGGCCCAGTAGGTCAAAAATTTCGTCCTCCCGATGCCTCACCGGGACCTTTCTGTTCAGCAAACCTCGCCAAACTTGTTGCTGTGTGACCTAACGACCTCCTGCAGGGTCCCCTAGACAGACATCCCCGTCTAAGAAACGATTCAGCAGGCATCGCCGGGCCGAAAGTTTCGACCCACTTGTGCATCATCTTAACAAGCTCTTGCGGAGTAGCGGAGTACCTCAAAGTGCCGTTCACCCTACGCAGGCCAGCGGAGTAATTACTACGCCGTTTTAAAAATATAATACTTTTTAATTCCGGCGGAGGCCCCAAGGCTCACTTGTGTTAGGAGTCTATGGGGAGGAGGGTGGAGGCCCATGTGTTGTAAAGCATGTTGAAGCTAGTGGGTCGAACTATCGGCCCGGCGCAGCCTCCATTTTCGAGGCAAGAGGCCCCTCCTTTGCAGTCTTGGTGAAAGCAAAGCCGAACACTTTCACCCTGGGTTTGCTTGGGCTGGACTCTGGCACCCAAAAGTGACGCTGCGGTAGGACGAAAGTTTGACCTATTCCTTCCTTCGTCCAAGACAGGCCCCCATTCCCCCGTAGACTCCTAGCACACAGGACCCACCGGTTACTCCTCCGGAACATTAAAGTAGTATAATTTTAAAACGGGGTATAAAATACTGCGCTGGCCAGGCCACGTAAATCGCACTTGTCGCTACTCCGCTACTCCGCAAGATGCCTTAAGACAAGAAAGGCCCAGTAGGTCAAAACTTTCGTCCTCCCGATGCCTCACCGGGACCTTTATGTTCAGCAAACCTCGCCAAACTTGTTGCTGTGTGACCTAACGACCTCCTGCAGGGTCCCCTAGACAGACATCCCCGTCTAAGAAACGATTCAGAAGGCATCGCCGGGCAGAAAGTTTCGACCCACTTGTGCATCATCTTAACAAGCTCTTGCGGAGTAGCGGAGTACCTCAAAGTGCCGTTCACCCTACGCAGGCCAGCGGAGTAATTACTACGCCGTTTTAAAAATATAATACTTTTTAATTCCGGCGGAGGCCCCAAGGATCACTTGTGTTAGGAGTCTATGGGGAAGAGGGTGGAGGCCCATGTGTTGTAAAGCATGTTGAAGCTAGTGGGTCGAACTATCGGCCCGGCGCAGCCTCCATTTTCGAGGCAAGAGTCCCCTCCTTTGCAGTCTTGGTGAAAGCAAAGCCGAACACTTTCACCCTGGGTTTGCTTGGGCTGGACTCTGGCACCAAAAATTGACGCTGCGGTAGGACGAAAGTTTGACCTATTCCTGCCTTCGTCCAAGACAGGCCCCCATTCCCCCGTAGACTCCTAGCACACAGGACCCACCGGTTACTCCTCCGGAACATTAAAGTAGTATAATTTTAAAACGGGGTATAAAATACTCAGCTGGCCAGGCCACGTAAATCGCACTTGTCGCTACTCCGCTACTCCGCAAGATGCCTTAAGACAAGAAAGGCCCAGTAGGTCAAAACTTTCGTCCTCCCGATGCCTCACCGGGACCTTTCTGTTCAGCGAACCTCGCCAAACTTGTTGCTGTGTGACCTAACGACCTCCTGCAGGGTCCCCTAGACAGACATCCCCGTCTAAGAAACGATTCAGAAGGCATCGCCGGGCCGAAAGTTTCGACCCACTTGTGCATCATCTTAACAAGCTCTTGCGGAGTAGCGGAGTACCTCAAAGTGCCGTTCACCCTACGCAGGCCAGCGGAGAAATTACTACGCCGTTTTAAAAATATAATACTTTTTAATTCCGGCGGAGGCCCCAAGGCTCACTTGTGTTAGGAGTCTATGGGGAAGAGGGTGGAGGCCCATGTGTTGTAAAGCATGTTGAAGCTAGTGGGTCGAACTATCGGCCCGGCGCAGCATCCATTTTCGAGGCAAGAGTCCCCTCCTTTGCAGTCTTGGTGAAAGCAAAGCCGAACACTTTCACCCTGGGTTTGCTTGGGCTGGACTCTGGCACCCAAAATTGACGCTGCGGTAGGACGAAAGTTGACCTATTCTTCCTTCGTCCAAGACAGGCCCCCCTTCACCCGTAGACTCCTGAGCCCAGGGACCCACGGTTAATACTCTGGACATTAATTAAAGTAGTCATAATTTAAAACGGGTATAAAATACTCCGCTGCCCAGCCACGTAAAATCGCACTTGTCGCTACTCGCTACTGCGCAAGAGTGCCTTAAGGACAAAGAAAAGGCCCAGTGGTCAAAACTCTGTACTCCGAGCCTCACCGGGAACTTTTGTTCAGCAAACCTCGCAAGCTTGTTGCTGTGTGACTAGCGACCTCCTGCAGGGTCACCTAGACCGCCTCCCCGTTAAGAACGATTCAGAAAGGCAATCGGCGGGCCGCACGAAAAGTTTCAGACCCACTTGTGCATCTTCAACAAGCCTTGCGGAGTAGCGGAGTACTCAAAGTTGCCGTTACCCTACGCAGGCCAGGGAGTATTACGACGGCCGTTTACAATATAATACTTTTTAATTCCGGCGGAGGCCCCAAGGCTCACTTGTGTTAGGAGTCTATGGGGAAGAGGGTGGAGGCCCATGTGTTGTAAAGCATGTTGAAGCTAGTGGGTCGAACTATCGTCCCGGCGCAGCCTCCATTTTCGAGGCAAGAGTCCCCTCCTTTGCAGTCTTGGTGAAAGCAAAGCCGAACACTTTCACCCTGGGTTTGCTTGGGCTGGACTCTGGCACCCAAAATTGACGCTGCGGTAGGACGAAAGTTTGACCTATTCCTTCCTTCGTCCAAGACAGGCCCCCATTCCCCCGTAGACCCCTAGCACACAGGACCCACCGGTTACTCCTCCGGAACATTAAAGTAGTATAATTTTAAAACGGGGTATAAAATACTCCGCTGGCCAGGCCACGTAAATCGCACTTGTCGCTACTCCGCGACTCCGCAAGATGCCTTAAGACAAGAAAGGCCCAGTAGGTCAAAACTTTCGTCCTCCCGATGCCTCACCGGGACCTTTCTGTTCAGCAAACCTCGCCAAACTTGTTGCTGTGTGACCTAACGACCTCCTGCAGGGTCCCCTAGACAGACATCCCCGTCTAAGAAGAAACATTAAGAAGGCATCGCCGTGGCCACGAAAGTTGCGACCCACTTGTGCATCATCTAAACAAGCCGTGCGGAGTAGCGGAGTACTCAAGTGCGTTTCACCCTACGCAGGCCCCAGCGGAGTATTACTACGCGTTTTAAAACAATAATACTTTTTATTCGCGGAGGGCAAGGCTCATTGTGTTGGAGTCTATGGGGAAGGAGGGTGAGGCCATGGTGTTTAAAGCCTGTTGAAGCTAGTGGGTATCGAAACTAATCGGCCTCTCGGCGAAAGGCCTCCATTTTCGAGGCTAAAGGAGGTCCCCTCCTTTGCAGTCTTGGTGAAAGCAAAGCCGAACACTTTCACCCTGGGTTTGCTTGGGCGGGACTCTGGCACCCAAAATTGACGCTGCGGTAGGACGAAAGTTTGACCTATTCCTGCCTTCGTCCAAGACAGGCCCCCATTCCCCCGTAGACTCCTAGCACACAGGACCCACCGGTTACTCCTCCGGAACATTAAAGTAGTATAATTTCAAAACGGGGTATAAAATACTCCGCTGGCCAGGCCACGTAAATCGCACTTGTCGCTACTCCGCTACTCCGCAAGATGCCTTAAGACAAGAAAGGCCCAGTAGGTCAAAACTTTCGTCCTCCCGATGCCTCACCGGGACCTTTATGTTCAGCAAACCTCGCCAAACTTGTTGCTGTGTGACCTAACGACCTCCTGCAGGGTCCCCTAGACAGACATCCCCGTCTAAGAAACGATTCAGAAGGCATCGCCGGGCCGAAAGTTTCGACACACTTGTGCATCATCTTAACAAGCTCTTGCGGAGTAGCGGAGTACATCAAAGTGCCGTTCACCCTACGCAGGCCAGCGGAGTAA
>CAJNDT010004552.1:0-2500 GCA_905221615.1 Symbiodinium sp. CCMP2592
ACCCGAAACACTATTACTGAGAGTCAATAATGTAAGTCCAGCTCCCAAGAAATGTTGATGAATGGGTACCTCTATGAGAAGAGCAAACAAGAAATCGAAGCTTTCTATTCATGCCACTTAATCTTTCGGCCTTCTTGTTAGATGGACCTTGACACGGAGCACTACTACTTAGAGGACCTAGTATGCAGTTATAAGTGCGCAAACTGGGTTTTCAGACGCTTAACACTGATTAAAGCCAACTTGCTAAGTCACCCGATTCTTCAAGTACCATTGTAAACTCTTTTACGCACTCTAAACACCCTTATGACCTCAGAAAGGCTTTGAGCCCTTTTTACTTTCTTCTTGTCGATTTCAACGGTCCCCAAATTGTTTAAATTTAAGGCTCTATACTACACAATGGGAAATTCAAAATCATCTCAAACCGATGCCAAGTTTTGGAGCCCTGGCTCTGAACTTGAACCTGTTCTGCTGAGAAGTCGGCCGAACACGCGTGCTTCCGTACAAAACTCAGCGACTGAATTGTGACGAACCCCATCTGTGGATCCGAAGACTTAGTTTCCAGGGTCAGATCTTGTTTCTAGAATCAAGGGTCATAACTCCTATTATGTAGCTCCGGGGCACAGCTACCGGCAAACCCAAACCCTTTTTGCAGCAGGCCTCGTTGAACCCTAAACCCAAACCTTAAACCCAAACCCGCGAAGCCCGAAACCCAACCCCGGGCCCTAAACCCCAAAGCCCTTCCCCAATGCCTCCAATTGCAGTGCACGCACGGCACCCCAGCGACTCTGCAGCTCGTTCAGCACAGCCTCGGGCACTTCCTCGGCAGCCAAGAGCCTCAGCAGAGGCTTTGAAATGCTTCGGTCAGGTACGGAGTCTTTGAGATTTGTGTAGGGTTCGAAGAAGTCTGGGGGGATGAGGGTTTCGTGTAGTCTGTTTACGCTGAGACACTCCGAACAGCCCGAAACCCTACACTTTTGCGGTTGGTTTTGTGCGTGTGCGAAAGTCCTGCGTCCGGGCCGCTCCAGCGCACCGGCCATGGCCTCCTGCGCCTCCTCTTCTGTCGGCTCCTGGCTCGGGTTACCACTGCTACAAGGGTTTAGGGTTTAGGGGCCACCTTTCTATCATGTGCAATGTAACTTGTTTCTTCCCCCTACTTCGCAAGCAAGAGCCCGCGAAGCAGGGGGTCTGGTTCGGGTTTAGGAGCCACCTTTCAGGGTTCTATCACGGAGAGGCTTGAATAGCAAGTTTCGGGAGATATTCATGCAGATACGTATACGATTATGAGCAAGGAACCCTCAGGAGAAAGTCATCAAAACTCAGCAAGATCCCCATAAAACCGACCAGTTGAACAGACTCTGCAAAATCGAGCCGTAACCCCTAACTCCGGAACCCTAAACCACGAAAACCCGAAGCTCTATACACCCTACAGAGATACGGCCTCGATTTCGAGGAGAACCTGTACGGATGCGAGGAATGCCTCTGCCGAGGCTTCGTCCTGTGAAAGGTTTTTTCTACGCAGAACTTGTTGTTGCCTCCTGGATTGCAGGGTTTAGGAGTTCAGGGTTTAGGGTTGAGAGTTTTCCATAACCATGTTTTATAAGCATCAAAAAATCAACTGCACACGGGGCGCATGTTTTTGCTTTTCACCTGCTTTGGGCTCGGCCCTCTTGCGATCAAGCATGTTTTAGTATGTCGCTCCGCGGCCCGCCCAAGCTCTGCTGCAATGTTCCCCGGCGCAACACCCAGGGCGGAACATGCAGGAAAGATGGCGGCAACAAGAAACAACAACAAAACAGAGAATCCGCCCGACAAACAACGACATTCACTCTCCGTTGCAGTTCCTTCCCTGGCCTGGCCAGTGCTATTGGCTAGAACCTCAGCATCACAAAACAAGGCTACCTCCTCTTACAATCACAAAGCCAAACGTCGAAATCAGACTGCCGCTGAATTTGTCTGCAAACCGTGGAAATCTGGCACTTCAAGGACCGACAGACAGCTGCCGCGACCCCTACGATTGTCATACTGAGCCGCTCTAGCTTGCATTTCGACACCCCAAAAAGCAGACAATCGACAACCTGGCACAAACCACACCTTATTCAATTAAAGCCCAAAGCCCCGACCCCTCAAACCCAAGACCTGAAACGGCGAAACCTAAACGCCCTAAAGCCCGACACCTGCAGCTGAGCCAATACAAACCCCTGCTTCCTTCGGATTGGGTTCCCACGGGCTCCCTCAAGGTTTGCTTGAAAGGCTTCCTGTAAAGACTTCCGTAGCAGTTTTCCTTCACAAGGGTGCCTTCAAAAATGCTCCATTCAAGGCTTCCATTAAGTTCCCTCAAGGTCGCCTCACACGGGTTCCGTCACTGGGTTTGTTGGATGGTAGGAAATCTTTGATTTGGGATTTACTGGTGTTCCGGCCTCCATCGCCCGCTTCAAGGCCTCATGGAGCCACTGGAAAAGCCTCAGACGGCTTTACTTACCCTTTGGTTAGTAGGGATGGA
>CAJNDT010004552.1:7500-13708 GCA_905221615.1 Symbiodinium sp. CCMP2592
GACTGAAGCGAGGCAATAGGTGAAAGTGGATAAGAGAAAGTCGGGGGAAGTCGAGTGCGAAAGAAAGAGAAACGAGGAAGACTAGGAAGAAGGACACAGAAGAGGAAGCGAGAGAGTACCAGTGTTGCCGCATCTCAAAGGACTCCGGGCCTCGCGAGGGCTTTGAGGAGGCTTGTAGGCGCCTTCAGGCACTTCCACAACTTTCTGGAGGCCACCAACTTCCTCCCTAAGGGAGCCTCCCGAGGACATGAACACCAAACCGAGTATAAAGAAAGCAGGGGGATGTAGAGAAGCAGAGTGTGGTAAGAAGGAGCAAGGAGAATCAGTTCGCGTCTCCTCATCGTTTCCTTTTTGAATGACCAGAGGAAAGAAAAGGATAAGAAGGAGGAAAGGCTCTGCGAAGACATCAGGAAAGAAGAGCAGACACCAGAAAGGAAGCGGTGAGATGCGGGAAGACGGTTCGGAGAAGAAAGGAGAATTCCTCCTACGCTCGCCTCTCTTACTTCCTTGCCCTTCGCCTTCTTCCTCTTCTCTTACCCTATTCATCTTCATAAGGAAGGAGAAATGAAAGGAACGGAGAGTTCAGGGCATGCAAAGGGCACTCTTTCTCATCACCTCATCCATCCTCCTTTTCATTGTTCTCTCCAGCTCCCTCTTTCTCTCTCCCTCCCTTCCCGTCTACTTCTGCACATTCCCTTTTCCGCTTCTCTCCGCCTATTATGTTCGCTTTGATAAAATCGCTTGCCCTATTCCTTCTCCTCCTGGCTTTCCTGCCTCCCGTCCTTCTTCCTCTATCACTCAGAAGGAAGAAGGACGATTCACAAGAAAGAAGCGTAAGCCAAAGCTACGTAATGAAAGGGCGGAAGCCCCTGTCTCCTCTGTTCTTCCTCTTTTCTCTCTTATTTTTCTCTTAGCAAAGGGCACGCATGGAGCTAGGAAAGGGAAGGGGTCAAAGCGGATGAGAGAAAGTAGCGGAGAGAGCTGTTCTTCGTCACTCTCACCTCCTCCTCTCATTCTCCTGATGCTTGCTCATGTCAGAAGGGGTTGGAAAGGAGTGAAGGCTAGGGCATGGACTGAAGCGAGGCAATAGGTGAAAGTGGATAAGGGAAAGTCATAGACAGAGAGGGTCAAAGCGGATGAGAGAAAGTAACGGAGAGAGCTGTTCTTCGTCCCTCTCACCTCCTCCTCTCATTCTCCTGATGCTTACTCATGTCAGAAGGGTCTGGAAAGGAGTGAAGGCTAGGGCATGGACTGAAGCGAGGCAATAGGTGAAAGTGGATAAGAGAAAGTCGGGGGAAGTCGAGATTCATCTTCATAAGGAAGGAGAAATGAAAGGAACGGAGAGTTCAGGGCATGCAAAGGGCACTCTTTCTCATCACCTCATCCATCCTCCTTTTCATTGTTCTCTCCAGATCCCTCTTTCTCTCTCCCTCCCTTCCCGTCTACTTCTGCACATTCCCTTTTCCGCATCTCTCCGCCTATTATGTTCGCTTTGATAAAATCGCTTGCCCTATTCCTTCTCCTCCTGGCTTTCCTGCCTCCCGTCCTTCTCCCTCTATCACTCAGAAGGAAGAAGGACGATTCACAAGAAAGAAGCGTAAGCCAAAGCTACGTAATGAAAGGGCGGAAGCCCCTGTCTCCTCTGTTCTTCCTCTTTTCTCTCTTATTTTCTCTTAGCAAAGGGCACGCATGGAGCTAGGAAAGGGAAGGGGTCAAAGCGGATGAGAGAAAGTAGCGGAGAGAGCTGTTCTTCGTCCCTCTCACCTCCTCCTTTCATTCTCCTGATGCTCGCTCATGTCAGAAGGGGTTGGAAAGGAGTGAAGGCTAGGGCATGGACTGAAGCGAGGCAATAGGTGAAAGTGGATAAGGGAAAGTCATAGACAGAGAAGGTCAAAGCGGATGAGAGAAAGTAACGGAGAGAGCTGTTCTTCGTCCCTCTCACCTCCTCCTCTCATTCTCCTGATGCTTACTCATGTCAGAAGGGTCTGGAAAGGAGTGAAGGCTAGGGCATGGACTGAAGCGAGGCAAGAGGTGAAAGTGGATAAGAGAAAGTCGGGGGAAGTCGAGTGCGAAAGAAAGAGAAACGAGGAAGACTAGGAAGAAGGACACAGAAGAGGAAGCGAGAGAGTACCAGTGTTGCCGTATCTCAAAGGACTCCGGGCCTCGCGAGGTCTTTGAGGAGGCTTGTAGGCGCCTTCAGGCACTTCCACAACTTTCTGGAGGCCACCAACTTCCTCCCTAAGGGAGCCTCCCGAGGACATGAACACCAACCCGAATATAAAGAAAGCAGGGGGATGTAGAGAAGCAGAGTGTGGTAAGAAGGAGCAAGGAGAATCAGTTCGCGTCTCCTCATCGTTTCCTTTTTGAATGACCAGAGGAAAGAAAAGGATAAGGAGGAAAGGCTCTGCGAAGACATCAGGAAAGAAGAGCAGACAACAGAAAGGAAGCGGTAAGATGCGGGAAGACTGTTCGGAGAAGAAAGGAGAGTTCCTCCTTCGCTCGCCTCTCTTACTTCCTTGCCCTTCGCCTTCTTCCTCTTCTCTTACCCTATTCATCTTCATAAGGAAGGAGAAATGAAAGGAACGGAGAGTTCAGGGCATGCAAAGGGCACTCTTCTCATCACCTCACCATCCTCCTTTTCATTGTTCTCTCCAGATCCCTCTTTCTCCCTTCCTCCCTTCCCGCCTACTTCTGCACATTCCCTTTTCCGCTTCTCTCCGCCTATTATGTTCGCTTGGAAAGAATCGCTTGCCCCCTATTCCTTCTCCTCCTGCCTTTCCTCCCTCCCGTCCTTCTCCCTCTATCACTCAGAAGGAAGAAGGACAATTCACAAGGAAGACAAGGGAGTAAGAGAAAGACAACAGAAGCGGAGAGACAATCCGAGAAGGGCAGAAGAAGAACGAGAGCCATAAGGAAACAAACACAGAAACAAAGAGAGAAAGTAAGAGAGAAAGACCAGCAAAAACAGAGGCAGAGAGTGAGAGACAGGAGGGGAGGGGAAGCGATGCAGAAAGCAGTCGAAAGTGCCTTGCTTGTCCTATCTCACCGTCTCATTGGTAAAAAACCAGGAAGAGGTTGTGGAGGAAGACAAGGAAGAAGTGTTCTCGTCTTCACTCACCTTGTGCCCTTCCTCTCCCACCGCTCGTCCGCTCGAAAGAAAGAAGAGAGTTGCGGAGAGGGCGAGAGAGAGCTTCAAGCCCAGCAGAGGAAGAAGAGAGAGGAAGATACGAGAAGTGTGGAGGAAGTGGCCAATAGAATGCTACGTAATGAAAGAGGGGAAACCAGTTTCTCCTCTGCTCTTCCTCTTTTCTCTCTTATTCTTCTCGTCTCGCAGGGCATGCATGGAGCCAGGAAAGGGAAGGGGTCAAAGCAGATGAGAAAGTAATGGAGAGAGCTGTTCTTCGTCCCTCTGACCTCCTCCTCTCATTTTACTCATATCAGAAGGGTCTGGAAAGGAGTGAAAGGTAGGGCATGGACTGAAGCGGGGTAATAGGTGAAAGTGGATAAGAAACAATGTTAGACAGCTTGCCGAAGGCGGCCAGCTCGCAGCTTGCCTGCGGCCTGGCCTGCTGAGCCTGGTGGGCTCGCGAGGGTGGGCAGGGGCCTGCTGAGATCCACGGCCAGCACGCCCGGCTTGCTTTGAGGCAGGGCCAGCTGGGGAGCCTGGCCGGGCTGAGTGGGTTGGGTGAGTGAGTGGGGAGAGGGTGGAGAGGAACAGGGAGAAGAGGGTGGGTGGAGAGAGGAGGTAGAGGGAGCGCAAGGAAAAGGTGGGGAGAGGGGAGGGCGGGTGGACAAAGGGAGGGGAAGAGGAGGGAGTGGGGAGATGGGTGGAGAGGTAGAGGGAGTGGAGGGGGGGTGCGTTCTTTGGATTGTATAGTCTAAGGGTTTTCTACAAAGGGTTCCATATCAGGGATTTGTACAAAGGATCTATAGATTTCTATAAGGAGTATATAAAGACTGTGTATGAGGGCTCCATATAATCGATCTTTCAAAGATCTTTTCTAAAGGACTCCATTTGTGGGAAACATAAGCGGTTCCTACAAGTTCTGTACCTCGAGGATCTGTAAGGTTTATATATCTATGAAGCTTTCTATATGGGCTCTATAGACCCCATAAGACAAATTAAAAAGTGATGAAGGTGATAAGAAGATGATAAGAAGATGAGTGGATGGGAGAAAAAGTGATGGGAGGTGAGGAGACATGAGATGGGAAGGGAAGGAATGAGTTAGGAGTGGGGGAGGTATAGGAGGCAAGTGAGAGGGACAGGGTGGATCATTTACAAACGCCTTTAGGGGGAAGCTCCTTGCGATGTGTGATTTTTGGATCTGAGTTCTTACAAAGCCTGAGAGGGGCACACCCCGTGCGATCTGTGATTTTTGGGTCTGAGTTCTTACAAAATATTAGGGCGACACCCCTTGCGATTTGTGATTTTTGAACTTACTTGTCATGAAAACCTTTAGGGGACACCCCTTAAGATCTGTGGTTTTGGGATTTGAATCTTCACAAACCCTTAAGGGGGACACCCCTTGCGATTTGTGCTTTTTGCACTTACTTGTCATGAAAACCTTTAGGGGGACACCCCTTAAGATCTGTGGTTTTGGGATCTGAGTTTTCACAAAACCTTAGGGGGATATTTAAGAAGGAGAGAAGGGAGGGTGGGGGAGGGTGGAGATTCCAGGAGAGAGAAGGGGGAAGAGGAGAGGTAGAGGGAGGGGAGGTGGGGGAGAGTGAGGAAGGTGAGGGGAGGGGGTAGTGGGAGGGATAGGGAGAGGGAGGGAGGGGTATGGGAGGATGAGGAGGAGGAAGATAGTGAAGATGATGAGGTGGATGATAAAGAGGGAGGGGTGGAGTGAGGTGTGGGTGGGATGGGACGGGGTGGGTGGGCACGGCTGCCTGCTTCCGCACGCCCAGCCTTCCCTGCCCGGACCGAGCAGAAAGCATGTAAATATCGCGCGAAAACAAGGGCTAGGGATTTCACACATCTGCTGGCAAAATCTGGCGGAAGTGACCTGTGGTCCAGCAAAACACCTGTAAGTACCGCATGAAAACAAGGGCTAGGGACTTCACACATCTGCTGGCAAAATCTGGCGGAAGTGACCTGTGGTCCAGCAAAACACCTGTAAATACCGCATGAAAACAAGGGCTAGGGATTTCACACATCTGCTGGCAAAATCTGGCGGAAGTGACCTGTGCTCGAACAAAACACATGTAAATACCGCGTGAAGACAAGGACTAGGGATTTCACACATCTGCTGGCAAAATCTGGCGGAAGTGACCTGTGGTCCAGCAAACACCTGTAAGTACCACTTGAAAACAAGGGCTAGGGATTTCACACATCTGCTGGCAAAATCTGGCGGAAGTGACCTGTGGTCCTGTAAATACCGAGTTAAAACAAGGGCCAGGGATTTCACACATCTGCTGGCAAAGTCTGGCGGAAGTGACCTGTGGTCCAGCAAAACACCTGTAAATACCGCATGAAAACAAGGGCTAGGGATTTCACACATCTGCTGGCAAAATCTGGCGAAAGTGACCTGTGGTCCAGCAAAACACCTGTAAATACCGCATGAAAACAAGGGCTAGGGATTTCACACATCTGCTGGCAAAATCTGGCGGAAGTGACCTGTGGTCCAGCAAAACACCTGCAAGTACCGCATGAAAACAAGGGCTAGGGATTTCACACATCTGCTGGCAAAATCTGGCGGAAGTGACCTGTGGTCCAGCAAAACACCTGTAAATACCGCATGAAAACAAGGGCTAGGGATTTCACACATCTGCTGGCAAAATCTGGCGGAAGTGACCTGTGGTCCAGCAAAACACCTGTAACTCAGATCCGAAAACCATGGATCGCAAGGGGTGTCACCCTAAGGGTTTTTGTAATAAATATGTTTCAAAAACACGAATCGCAAGGGGTGTCCCCCTAACTAAGGTTTTGTAAGAACTCCATTACTAGCCTAAAGGTTTTTTCAACCAATAGGTTCCAAAATCAAATCGCAAGGGGTGTCGCCGGGGGCTTGGGGCCCTCCCTCGGGCTTGGGCTGGGGTTGGGCAGGGCTGCAAAGCTTGGTTTTGCCCCATAAACGCCCCTCGCTGGGGGCTGGGTGAGGCTGCCTAGGGGCTGGGGCTGAGGCTGGGGGGGTGGGCGAAAAGGCAGCTGGGCTGGAGGCTGGGGGCAGGCGCAGGCCCTGGCGGGGTGGGGGCGGGGGGGCTG
>CAJNDT010004553.1:0-13693 GCA_905221615.1 Symbiodinium sp. CCMP2592
GGGCAAGATCTGCGTGCATCACAATCTTATCCCTACCAGAGTCTTGGATATCGAATATAGAAACCCTTCTTCAGCTACATTGTAAAAAAAGGGACCTTAGAATACCCGCTAACCCTATAAACATGTAGCTATAGGATCCCCACACCCTGGAACCACAAGTAAGCCACTAAGGCCCCAAAGTGAGGCTCTTTGTTGTGATAACCATATATTAAATGGGAAACCCCACCCTATATCTTTCTAGGAAACCATAGAAACCTCCCTGGGCTCTGGTGCACAAAGTTCTGGATCGCAAAGGGAAGTAGAAGAGGATTGTGGTGGTGCCTGCAGCCAAGGTTTGGCGTCGCTGTATCGTCACTACGGACTGAGACTCTGAAACAAGTGCGTCATGATGCTGTTCAGTGGTGCAAGAAGGCACAGAAACTATCCAAAGAAGTTGCCCTTAATTCAGCTGCCAATTCCGATTGGATAAAGCATTGCGACCTGCAACCTGTGCTGAACTTAGCAGCACGCAATTAATCAACCGGCCTCGGCAGGGGAAGGTGTTGCATCGAAAGGGAGCATGCGCTCCTGCGCGGGGAACAAAGCTCGGAACTTGTGCGAGAGTCGCGAGAGATTTGGGCACTGCACACGTTCCATATATTGACACATGGCCTCTACGTCTATATCGTGAGCCACGTTGGGAAATTGCATGTAGGGATACCATGCATGCGCCTCCATCCTAATTACTTTGGTAGCCTCGGAAGTGAAAACCCCTCGTGCAAGGAGCATGGGCCGACTGGTGCTGAAAAACATCATCGGGAGCGATGTGACTGGAAGCTGTGCACTCAGGGATTGCAAGCCGCAGAGGGGTTAACTAGTTCTGTCACGTGCCCTGCATTTAAGATGTATGGAAACACGGCAAAGGCAAGGTATCTGTATGTGTGTATCTTCCACATATGCACACCGCTCGGACTGCATTTGTGTGTAAGCACATACTATACAAACACGCACACACAATAATGCATATGCATATATATATATATATTGATATATTGTCAAAATGTTTAATCTACAGAAAGTCGTGCAGTTTCATAGCAACTGGGCTATTCGGATATAAGGCTACAGATGTGTGTATATACATAGATGTAATTGTAAACGGCTATGGAAGACTGCAATTGTAGCTATATATTATATAGTATATTAATACGGCTATGGAGTCTTCCGATTGTAGCAATGTAATTGTAAACGGCTATGGAATCTTCCGATTGTAGCCATGTAATTGTAAACGGATATGGAATCTTCCGATTGTAGCCATGGAATTGTAAACGGCTATGGAATCTTCCGATTGTAGCCATGGAATTGTAAACGGCTATGGAATCTTCCATGTAGCACTTTTGTAGCCATGTAATTGTAAACGGCTATGGTTAATCTTCCGATTGTAGCAATGGAGCAATGGAATTGTAAACGGCTATGGAATCTTCCGATTGTAGCAATGGAATTGTAAACGGCTATGGAATCTTGCAATTGTAGCAATGCAATTGTAAACGGCTATGGAATCTTCCAATTGTAGCAATGTAATTGTAAACGGCTATGCAATCTTCTATGCGTCCCGAAATTTTCGGAAAATGTTGCAAAAAAAATTCGCGGCTAATTTTTCCGGTTTTTCACGGATTTTTTTTTTCGGATTGAATCCGCCTCAATTGCGTCCAAACTCAGCCGCGCCTGGGCGAGAACTCAGCCGTGAGGTTGCGAGAACAGCCGTGTCTCGTATCTGGTCGTTTTGGGCACCTGCGGCCCATTGTTTTTTTTCCAAACACCCCCGTCCCGACCCAGAATCCCACCGAGCGAACCAACAAAACTCATTTTGTGCTTGCTCTGCTTCTTTCGGTTGTAGCTCCCATGCATGGCTGAATGTTCTCCTTGTCATGGTCTGCGGCTCCCATTCACGGCTTCGTTTCCGGCTCCCAACCCCATGCGTCGCTCCCATTCGTGGCTGTCTCCTGTTGTCCCTCCCACCCACGGCTTGTGGCTCCCAGTCGCGGCTACGGGCCATTCGCGGCTGCGGCTCCCAATCGCGGCTGCGGCTCCCATTCACGGCTGGGTGTCTCTCCCATTCGCGGCTGTCTCTCTCATTCGCGGCTGCGGCTGCGGCTCCCAATCGCGGCTGGCGGTGCTTTTCCAATCGCGGCTGTGGCTCCCAATCGCGGCTGCGGCTCCCAATCGCGGCTGTCCTCCCAATCGCGGCTGTCCTCCCAATCGCGGCTGTCCCTCCTAATCGCGGCTGCGGCTCCCAATCGCGGCTGTCCTCCCAATCGCGGCTGTCCTCCCAATCGCGGCTGTCCCTCCTAATCGCGGCTGTCCTCCCAATCGCGGCTGTCCCTCCCAATCGCGGCTGTCCCTCCCAATCGCGGCTGTCCCTCCCAATCGCGGCTGTTGCTCCCAGACCTGGCTGTGCTCCGATTCTTGGCTGAGTTTGCTTTCTGCTGCCCAGTATACTCACAATATAGCATAGCCCGTACATACATACGTATATATATATATATATATATATATATACCATATACCTACACTTATATGTTTAAGCAACGTGAATGTGTGTGTATATATACCACATTTCAGCTGCTAAATTTGTTATACACTATATGTGTATATATATATATATATATATAGATATGTGTATGTTGCATATATACATATGTAGGCATCTATCGACCATGTGTGTACATTCTATATAATGTAGAGAGCTGTGTGTTGCATCGGGTATGCAATATAACTGACCCACCACGCACTATCGATTTCTAGATAGTTCGGGATCGGTGTATTGTCTGCGTCCAGCCATACCCCTGCGGGTTCGTAGTTCTTCGCTTGCATGATATGAATTACAGGCATAAACGGCAATCGTATATATAAATAAATATATATAAGTACACATACATATAAATATGTACATATACATGTATGTATCTATATATGTACATATATATATATATAGATGTATATAGTTGCATATGCATTCCATGCGTGCAATGCCATCATGCAATGATCTTAATCTGTACCTTCTGCATTCTATATAGAAACCGGTGCGTAAATACATAGAACCACCTTTGTAATTTATATGGAAACACACATACTGTATATATACATATATATATATATATATATATGTATATTTATGTAACATATATACATATATATATATATATATATATATAATTGAGAGAGAGATATTCAGGCATATATAGGTTACACACACATATATTATACATGTATACATGTACACGAACTTTGCATCACAAACGGGTGGATGTACGAAGATATTCTGCTGTGTTTCGTCTTTCTTATAAACACCCATAAAAAACTCATACTGACGTATACATACTAGAACTCTACTGTATATTACTATTACATGTATACAAGTACGCAGCATGTCTTGCCTTTGCCAGACTTTCCATGCATGCAATGCCACGCAATGTTTTCTCACAGGTATTTCTGTGCTTTCTATATGTACACAGAGCACCATGAGCATCGGTATGTCTGCATCAAGAGCATTTTGCTTAAGTTTTCTGGCGCCCCTCCTTTAGGGAGACTACGATGGGCACCTCGGGTAAGCGATCCGGTGAAGAAGGTCGACCGAAGATCCGCGTGAAGGGCAAATCCGCCCCGGTTCCGGAAGTGAAGAGGGAGAAGGTTAAGAAAGAGAAGAAAGAGAAGAAAGAGAAGAAGGCTGCCGAAGAGCAGCCGGAGGCCGTGGTGGAGCCGAGGTCCAAGCGCCCGAAGACGTCTACGTCTCTGGCTCTTGTGCCAGCAGCACGGAGCGATGCCAGTCCCAGCGAGCCTTCAACCCCGGCGGAGAAAATCCGCCATGGGATGTCGTCCCCTTCGGCATCCCAACGTGCTCACGTGGAGGCGCTCATGGAGGTGAAGAAGGCGGCGGCTGCTGCGAATATGAGCGTGGAGGAGTACTTGACCGCCCAGTCCGGGAAGCAGCTGGAGGATCGTTTGGAGGCAGCTGCATCGCAGGCCCGCGGTGTGAGTTAGGTTCACTGTAGCATTGTCTCGGAAGTATGTGGTGTTTCCCTACATGTGCTCGCAGGATGAAGACGGTGGGGAGGATTCCTCCGATGCCTCGGAGGCATCAGCCGAGGAGTCCGACGAGGCGGAACAGAGCAGCGCCGCCTCTGACTCCGACTCCGATGATGCGGGGTCGGACGGCAGCGCGGGGGACGGCAGCGAGGCGTCGGACGAGGACGAGGCAAGCGATGACATCGACGGCGAGCCCATGGACTCAGATGAGGAGGAGATCTTGCCAAAGCAGACGGCCAACAGCAAGCCTCCGACCACGGTGCCCAAGGTGGAGAAAGAGATGAAGGACAAGACGGGCAAGACGGAGAAGAGGACCAAGGATGAGAGAACGGAGAAGACGGGCAAGGCAGAGAAGGCCCCCAAGGTTGACAAGCAGAACAAGACGGACAAGGAATCCAAAAAGAAGACGGCCGAGGCAGAGAAGGCCCCCAATGAGACGGTCGAGGCAGAGAAGGCCCCCAAGGTTGAGAAGCTCCAGCCGAAGGTTGCCAAAGAGATCGGCAAGGCCATGGTCCTAGCCGAGCAGACGACGCAGCAGGGAGTTGTTGCGTTGTGTGATGCCAACAGTCGCCACCTCAATACATATGTGCATCATGCAGTTGCAGCTCATGTTCTTCACGCATGATATGTGCGTTATGTTTCATGCTGAGGCAAGACGCACAAAAACGAGTGGAACCAGTTCAGCAGACAATGCTTGGACAAGAAAAAGTGTACAACATCAATGGCAGCACATGTGGAACGAAACAAGCTCGATATGTTTCGTAGATGGCTTGAATGCGGGGGCGATTGGGAGAAGTGCCTAATCTCAATTACAGCTTGTATTCATGCATAAAACAAACAAACCCAATGCATAAAATCGTGAGTTTTGGTGACATCTAAGGGTCAGCCTGGAAATGGAGAGAAGGGCCGAGAACAGTACACTTGCTAGAAAAGAACGCCAGGGAATGAAAAAGCGCGACATCCTGAAGAAGTATCCTGAGGAGCTACTCGTTTGCACTTCATCATGCTCACCAGACACGATCCGATAGCTTGCGCTGACTGAAGCAATTCGAGTCGAATAAGGAAAGCCAACAAGCTGATTGCAAAGCTGCTCGCAAAAAAGATGTTCGAAGAGGATGAAGACTTTCCTGGAGACGAAGACGAGTACTACTTTTACGTGAATGCTGGCTCGAAGGTGCGGAAGGAGAACCGCACGAGTGAGGCCCTGCAACTCAAGGTGCGGGACACTGCACCCAACCAAGGGCTCGTGGATGCTCTGACGTCCGAGGGCGGGATTTTGGGAGCTGGAGCGCTTGCGGCCCCCGAGAATATGAGCGAGGAGGGCTCCAAGAACCTGCTGGACAGCTTGTGCAAGGAGGGTGTTGCCAAGGCCAAGCCACCAAAGGTGAAGGATGAGGCCGGTACCGAGAAGGTGGAGCCCAAAGAGCCCTGGGAGCCCCCTGGTTGAGCATTTTGCAACATAAGGGTTTACATTTGTTTAGTACAGGAGCTTTCAAATCGGTGTCGATTTCGGAGTCTCGGCCTCATGCAGGATGTGCGACGAGCGCATGCAGGACATTTTGAACGAGAGCACGGCCGCGCGCAAATTCTCGATAGCTCTCAAGCACGTGGAGTACTCGGGAGATTTGGTGAAGGATCTCACCAAACACAACAGCAAGCTTGAGGACATCTACGCCAAGTTGCAAGAACTCAAAAAACGCGGTGTGAAAAAGGACAAGGAGTATGTGAAGTTCTACGCCATCGTGGACCACATGCACGAATGGTACAAGAAAGCCGAGGAGAGTGTGGGAGTGGTGTGATTCGCATGCATATGTGCACGTATGACTGTGTGCTGGTTGCATTCAATCGAAAGCCGATTCCTTTATCGTCCCCGTCGCTGACGGTCTTGCCAACTGTTATCAATACTCCCATATACTATGTACTCCTCTAGTATATATATATATATGTATATATATATATATATACAATACTGCAAAACTACTTGGGTATTACCACTATGCTACGACTATACTTCTATTTCTACATGCTACTACTATACTGCTTACTCCTACGATTGCTACTACTACTACTACTGCTGCTATACTGCTGCTGCTACTACTACGACTACTACTTTACTAATCGTACTACTACTACTACTACCACCACCACTACTACTACTACTACTACTACTACTACTACTACTACTGCTGCTACTACTACTACTACGACCACTACCACTACCACTACCACTACCACTACCACTACCACTACCTCCACCACCACCACTACCTCCACCACCACCACCACCACCACGACTACTACTACTACTACTACTACTACTGCTACTGCTGCTGCTGCTGCTACTGCTACTGCTACTACGACTACTACTACTACTACTACTACTACTACTACTACTACTACTACTACTACTACTACAAGCCTGGAAGGAAGGACACAAAACAGCACTCCGATCACCTTTAATCGAACACTATCTCAACGTGCTGAGTGTCCTTTCAACCGGCTCCTACTACTACTACTACTACTACTACTGCTACTGCTGCTGCTGCTGCTGCTACGGCTACTGCTGTACTGCTACCGCTGCCTGCTACTGCTACTGCTGCTGCTGCTATACTGTTATTATTCTTCTTACCTTCCTACTACTATATAGTACGACGACGGCTACCACCACGCTGTTCTCGCTATCAGCAGGCAGAATCATCGCCAACATCATCTGCACCCTATAATCTTCTTGGCAAGCACATGCTGCGTGTGTACTCGCAACACTAGACCAAAGCTAACACATGTGTACACATTCACATGCATGCATATATACCTGTTACATGCGAACACATATTCACGTTTAATTCATACAATGGCTTGTTTTTAGCTAATTTACTGCACAGGTTTAGGTATGCTTCGGTCTATGTCGGGGATATGAGGATCTATTCCTCAAGCCCTTTCTGTCGCAGTTACACCCGAAACCCAAGCCAGAAGTCGTGCCAGCACTGCTAGTAAAATTTTACCTATTTATGAACCTCGACCCCAACTCAACCTGTAAGCCATGCACCCTGCCTGCATCGTGGTACTTTAAACCAGATCCGAATCTTGATCCTCAATCCAGTTCCCGAACCTGGCCAAAACCTAAATATAGTTTGGCCATTAGCTCGAACATCAAAGCAGGCTTCCGCGAAGGGCTTGCTGGCAGGGCTGAACAAAAAAAAATCCAGCAAGAAGGGCGCCAAGAAGGCAAAGAAAGATGGTGCCGCTGCTACCGCGGATGCCAAGAGCGCGTGAAGAGTTTCACATGCCGGGATATTTTGACTTCTAGTGATGGCTGGCTGCATAGCTAAACTTTCAACAGCTCCTTTATGTATGTACGGGCACCCCGAAGTGCTGCATTCAAGAACAGCCTGATAGAAGTGATCCCGATTTCAATCTTAGCAAGTGTTGTGCATTGCACAACATGTGGCAGCTTTCGTGCGACGTGCAGACTCAGTCAGCAAAGGAGGATTTACGGACTTGCTCGGATGCTTCAGCTTCTGTGTGCTTGTTACATGGGCACAGAAACGACTGGCCATGTAGGGGTAAGTCAACGACTCCCTCTATACCACAGCCACCGCTAAACCACCGCGAGCCACTACTCCGTAGGAACCACGGGAAAGTATGCCACTTCCTATACAAAAGCCTATAGTTGTTCCTTACCCTGAAACTTAGTCTGAGAAGACCCACCCCACCCTCGAATTGGCTCCTGTCTCCGAGGCGTGCCATCGTCGTCTTCCGATCTGCCAAGGCTCGCTTTAAGAAAGACGTTCAAGTTTTGGGGGTGGTTCTCGGTATATCGATTGCTGGCATAATTCACACTCATAGTTCGAAGCTTAAAGGTGGAAGGAATTGGGTTTAGGGTTGTGCTTGTATTGCCCACAAGCCGTGCAATCTATAGTTCGCTTCCTAGTCGTAATAGATCGGCAAGGGAAGCCCCAAAGGAATCCCTTTTCAATAAACCCGAAATCCCAAACCTTAAACCCAGCACCCAAGACCCTTGAGGATCCCGAACTCTGTTGAATAAGCTTCTATGACCCCGACGTCCCAATCCAAGAGCCCGACATCATGAAAGGTCCAAAATGTGTCTCAATCCCAGAGCCCCATACTCAACAACCCCACGCAAATCCTGAACCCGAAAGGTTCAACCCAACACCCAGCATAGTATGCAGAGCTGCTTCCGATGGTTCAAGAAAACCTCGAACCTATGAACACCCCGAGTTTACGCCCTGGGTCGTAACAGAGCACCTGTCCTATTTTTTAGTTGTTGGGGCTCGAGGTTTTACCTGACAGCTGATTATATGATCAATGTTGCAGTATTGCCATGAAACCAGCCCAAACGGGACTCAGTACATTGAGCCTAGCATATGTATGCAGTATGTATTACGACATGTCTCGTTGGCTCGTTTGGGAGGCCTGCATCGGTCGCGGCGAGTACTCCGAACCCTGCTGTTCCAGCAGCTACTACGCGTGGGGCACGCAAGCGCAGGGTGGAAGAACTCAGCTCGTGTACTATAGATGAATTCATCAGCTGCTCGGACGGCTATAGAAAAGCCGAGTGGGGAACTGCTCGGTTTATATGGTCTATCAAAATATTCTAAGCTCGGCTTTCGGGGTTCGCGGAGTATACATACATGTTTCAACATATGCATATGTACGGCATTGAAGTCTCTTTTCGTGCTTTTCGTTTCTGTGTAAACGACACCATAATAAGGAATGTTGGGTTCGGGTGAAGCCCATGTTTCTCAATTGGCAAAATTGGCCCGGGCACTCGTACGGGATGTTCCTCATGAAGCAATGACTGCTTTCGCTTCGCTTGGAGCGGATGGACGTTACCAATCGAACCAGGAACGAGATCTTCATAGATGGATGAGAAATTTATGGGGCTTTAAGCTGGAACCTTATCCCATGTGGATGGAACTTTCGGCCTTTCGGCTGGTTTTGTTGCAGAAAATGAAGATCCCTCAAAACATACCGAAATACAGTGATCACTGCTAATTCTGCCGAGGTGACTACATCCGAGGAGAAAGAGATTGTCCAAATTCCGGTTTTGCTGCCTCACGAGATTCTTCATTGTGTACATCAAGCAGGGCCTGTCCAGGCCGGCAAGTGCATTTGCAAACTATTTCGACACAGATTAATTGATTAATTAGTTGAACACAGACGGATACGTGGGTGGCATGGTACAACCAGGGAAAGCGCGAGAGAGATAGGAGAGAAAGAGAAAGAGAGATCGACGGGGTTGTGTGCAAGCAAGAGAGATCGACAGAGACAGAGGTAGGGAGTGAGGGAACCGAGATGCAGTCAAGCAGAGCCCCTGCAATTATGCCAGTTTCAACGATCTATGACTGGCGGATTCGCTTCGAGTGATATCAAAGCCTTTTGGGAGCACTGTCGGCAGTTCGATGAATGGAAGCACCATCCAATCTTCAGTGAAGAAGATGTTGACATGGGAAGCTCCATAGCCTGAAAACATGGTATGTTTTTTTGATATGGTCATGTAACAAGCTTCTGAAATCATCATCATTCTCACTACTATCCAAGGATGCGTGCCGGTTTGTTTCCACTGCGACGGGGCTGAGTTTTTTCGAAACAGCGAGTACATCGTTTGGAACATGAGTTCGATCTTCACAGACAAGGACTCGGATGTGCCTGGCTGCATATGTAAAAGATTTGATTTCAAACACTATGCCTTTTTCAGCGGCCATGTAGCAAAGCGAATTCTTCGATTTGTTCCGTGAGCTTTTGGATTGGCTTTGTCTTCAGGTCTGGGATGTAAAGTTTCCGAATGTGATCATCCCACACGCAAATATGAAAGACGAGGAGGTGCAGCGATATGCTCATTCGAAAGTCGCATCTGCAATGTCATGGTCGATGTGGCAAAGCATGAAGGGTATTGGTCCAGAATTCGATATGGACAATGATCGTTTGACATCTCCATTTCAACTGAGCCTTAAAGGAACCCGCCTAGCAGGTGGATGGAAACTGGTTTATTTCGGCTGGAAAGCAGACCTCAAAGCGAGGGTGCAGGCGCACTTCTTTTCAAATTACTACCTCTGCAACAGCATGTGCGACAGGTGTTTTGCGACAGTTCCGACTGCAAATGAGCAGTTGGCATTTACGCATTTGGGCGAAGATGCTGCGTGCTGGATGACAGAGTTGAGTCACAGCGATTATGCTCGTCATTTCGACGACCGATCTCCATGGATGGAAATGCCAGGCTTCCGGCTGGAGACTGTTTTCTTTGATGCGATGCATATTTTATGGCTGGGAACGGCTCGCGTTCTGCTTGGCTCCTGCCTGGGTGTTTGGCATCGGCTGGGCTTCCTGGGGAACGCAAGCTACGATCGTAATCTGAAAGCTTTTTCTGTCGACATGAAAAATGTGTGTCGTGCAAGCAAGAACATCGTCCGATGGTTTCAGTATACATTGTGTCGTTTGTCTGTAGTTTCTGAGGTCCGTTTTAATTCCGTAGACTGTTTGTTGCTGCAAACAGCTTCCCATGCAAGGATTCGTCACCACATGCCCACTTTCACGAAGAGCAACACCATCCAAGACGACTGGGCTGAGCTGGGCAGTGTATTCAAAGCAATGAGTGTGAAAACCAGCTTGTGGTACTTTTGTGTGAAAGCAGCCGAGTTCTCGCGAGCAAGACCGGAGGAGTGTTTTGAATTAAAATGTTTTACGGGGAAATGTTTGTCGCTTCGTAGTTTCTATATGGTCGAAAGCACAGCAGCCGCCTTATGCAAGCAGGAGCGGATGGCCAAGCTCATCACGGTCTGCCTTTGGAGCCTCTATGATGCCACCAAGTTACTCGATGCCTGTGGCCTACAACTGTATGAAGATGAAGCTGAGGACCGGATGTTTTGGGGGGAACAAAATCTAAAACATCATAGTCTGACCGCTTCACGCTTGCAGGATGCCCACAGCAATATCTGCAAGCACTGCAAGACTTGGCAGTTCTTGGCTGCTGCTTGTGTCGAGAAGGGCTGGAGATGTTTCAAATGCAAGCCGAAATTGCATTACTTGCTTCACAACTCCCGGCAAATGCGTCGTACAAAGCTAAACTTGTTCCTCCTTGGTGCTGTTTGGGCCGAAGAAAGTTTCTTAGGGAAGCTGAAGAGGGTTGGCATAAAGTGCCATCAAGCTTCTTTAATGCGTCGGTTGTTTGCGCGAATCTTGTTGCTGCTTAGCCTTCGTTTCCGGCAGTCGCGAGAGTGATGCGTCGTATACGTTGGGCCAGCTTATATGGGGAAACCTCTATAAGGATAGTCAACTTATAGGCTCCAAACTTGACTGTCGGAAGCCCGGCCTCTGCCCGCAACGCTTGGAGATCGTCCGACAGGTGCGAGAAAGCCGCTGGAGTTATGGGTTCATGTGGGTTCGCGAGGGCTAAATCGTTAAGTCCCAAACTTTACCGCAGAATACAAAACCTTTCTTCCTAAACCCGGTTAGACACTAAAACCCAACAGCTTGACCCTCAACCCCGAAGCCTGAAACCCTTTGACCACTAAACCCCAAACCTCGCAGAGGCACTTCTTTACTCCAAGCTGTACAGAATGAAAAGACCGTTCGTGTTTTGGTAAAACTAAGCATAGACTATACATCGAGTCCCAAGCCTCCTTCAACTTAAACACAATCCTTTCTCGAGCTCAACGTCTATGCAACCCAGCTGTCCTTCGAATGACCAAACCAGAACTTGCCGAATATTCGATCCCTACCTGTGGTTTGAAGGTTACTGGCAAGGGTTGTCCTCCAATCTTAACGCTGACACCTGTATGCAAGCTGCTGAACAGCGAAACCCAGCAGTGATCGAGATGCAGTGCTGCCACGCTACTCTGGGTTCACTTTTATATAGATAAGTGAGGCATCGCAGTTTCAATTCATATAGCTTGCAGCCGCAATAGGAGGTGTGCTTGGACTTATACAGGTCACGAATGTGTGAAGCACATGCTTTGACCCTCAAACCTAACTCTATATAGGACCCGAAAGCCCGGAGCCCCCAACTTCGTCAAAGTTTGGAACTTGCTAAACTAAATAAAGGCCTCCAGAAGCCCCCGAAGCACACATACGCGCACACACACACAAACACACACACACACACACACAGTGCCTTCAAGCAGGGCCCGAACGGTATAGAGACTCACACGTTGTAGAAATCCAACACATACATATACATACATACATACATACATACATACATACATCTACATACATACATAAGAGGATACACCCTATACTATTTTTTCTTTTTTTTGGTGCACGGTGGTCTACAGCGACCTTTCTGTATTGTTGCAGCATGCTGGCACTGCAAACTGAACATAAACAGCCGAGCACATGTTTCTCTTGTTTCTGGCTGAAAGCGTCATAGGTTGCGGAGCCCTCTCTGTACGCCGCTACGTATACGCAACGTAACGTATACATGGTTGCGGAGCCGTCCTTTGCATGGCTGTTCGTGGGGGGTGCACCCACGCAGCAGCGGATTTGTTGCGTATGAGAATTGTATATACAGCGCAATTGCACGCAGATAAGATGCGAGGTCCAAATTGAGCAATTCACGTAGTTTTTCAACATATTGAGAAGAATATATTGCATTCAAACGGTTTGATGTATTTCCGCGTGCTCTTCCGATTGGATTGCTTGACGCAGTACTATACGTAAACCTACGTAGAGCTGACGTAAGCCTACGTAGAGCTTACGTAAGCCTACGTAGAGCTTACGTAAACCTACGTAGAGCTGACGTAACTCTCGTGGAGCTGACGTAACTCTCGTGGAGCTGACGTAATACTCAGCTTTCGTGGCCTTGCGTAGATGTCCTTTGTGGAGCTGCGGACCCTCTCGGTACTAGGGCACGCTCCTACTCCAACGTTGGAGTAAGCAGCCCCCTACTAGGGCACGCTCCTACTCCAACGTTGGAGTAAGCAGCCCCCTACTAAGGGCAAGCTCCTACTCCAACGTTGGAGTAAGCAGCCCCCTACTAGGGCACGCTCCTACTCCAACGTTGGAGTAAGCAGCCCCCTACTAGGGCACGCTCCTAACTCCAACGTGGAGTAAGCACCCTCTACTAGGGCACGCTCCTACTCCAACGTTGGAGTAAGCACCCCCCTCCTTGCGCACGCTCCTACTCCAACGTTGGAGTAAGCAGCCCCCTACTAGGGCACGCTCCTACTCCAACGTTGGAGTAAGCAGCCCCCTACTAGGCCACGCTTCTACTCCAACGTTGGAGTAAGCAGCCCCCTACTAGGGCACGCTCCTACTCCAACGTTGGAGTAAGCAGCCCCCTGCTAGGGCACGCTCCTACTCCAACGTGGGAGTAAGCAGCCCCCTACTAGGGCACGCTCCTACTCCAACGTTGGAGTAAGCAGCCCCCTGCTAGGGCGCGCTTCTACTCCAACGTTGGAGTAAGCAGCCCCCTACTAGGGCACGCTTTCACTCCACCGTTCAAGTAAGCAGCCCCCTACTAGGGCACGCTCCTACTCCAACGTTGGAGTAAGCAGCCCCCTACTAGGGCAAGCTCCTACTCCAACGTTGGAGTAAGCAGCCCCCTACTAGGGCACGCTCCTACTCCAACGTTGGAGTAAGCAGCCCCCTACTAGGGCACGCTTCTACTCCA
>CAJNDT010004554.1:0-13690 GCA_905221615.1 Symbiodinium sp. CCMP2592
GTGGTCCGTGTGCGCTTGCAATGTTTCGGTTCTTGGCGTTTCCGGCTAAGCTTGTAGGGTTTAGGGCTCGGGGTTAAGGGCTTTCGGGGTTAAGGTTTTAGGGCTCGGAGGGTTTTCGGGTGTAGTGTTTTCGCGGTGAGGGTCAAGGAGGGTTTAGCGCTCTCGGGTTCAGGGTTGGGGAAAGTTTGGGGTTTGCTAGAGTTGAGGGTTTGTGTCGGTTTAGTTGTTGGAGTCGAGGGTTTGTTGGGCCTGGGCTTCGTTAGGGCTTGGGCTTTGTTGGGGTTCAGAGCGCTGTTCGGGTTTAGGGTTTGTTGGGCTTTAGAGCTCGATGGGGTTGAAGCTTTGGTAAGGTTAGCGGTTTGCCAGGGTTTAAGGGTTCTTGGGGTTCAGGGTTTGTTAGGGGTTTTCCTCTCTTTCCGCCCAGGCTCGGCGATGCTGCTTTTGCGTGGCCGGGGCCCCCATCGCGAGGCTTCGGGGGTTCCAGGTGGGTTGGGGCTCCGAGGCAGAGAGGTCCGAGTGCGCGAGGATTGGGTGTTGAGGGTCCTTCGGCTTTGGAAGGTGGGTTGGGGCTCCGAGGCAGTGAGGTTTGGAGTGCATGCTCTTAGGGCTTTTGTTTCTTAGGGTTTAGGGTTGGTTGGAACGCAGGGTTCGTCAGGGTTTATGGATCGCCCTCGTATTTTTGGGGTTTGGGGCTAGGGTTGCGGGTAGGTTGTTTGGGTCATCTTATTTACTTAAAACCTCGTGGGGGTTAACCTTCTCAATATACTTAAACCTTTCAACCTTTCAACTTACTTAAACCCTCGTGGGGGGGGGGGGCAACCCTTTCAATTTACTGAAACCAACCCTTGGGGACGCTAAGGCTTTTCGGGTTAAGGGGTTGAGGGTTTTCGGGTTTAGGGTTAGGGTTTAGGGGTTTCGGGTTTAGGCGGTTTATTTGTTGGAGTCGAGGGTTTGTTGGGACTGGGCTTCGTTAGGGCTTGGGCTTTGTTGGGGTTCAGAGCGCTGTTCGGGTTTAGGGTTTGTTGGGCTTTAGAGCTCGATGGGGTTGAAGCTTTGTTAAGGTTAGCGGTTTGCCAGGGTTTAAGGGTTCTCGGGGTTCAGGGTTTGTTAGGGGTTTTCCTCTCTTTCCGCCCAGGCTCGGCGATGCTGCTTTTGCGTGGCCGGGGCCCCCCTCGCGAGGCTTCGGGGGTTCCAGGTGGGTTGGGGCTCCGAGGCAGAGAGGGCCGAGTGCGCGAGGATTGGGTGTTGAGGGTCCTTCGGCTTTGGAAGGTGGGTTGGGGCTCCGAGGCAGTGAGGTTTGGAGTGCATGCTCTTAGGGCTTTTGTTTCTTAGGGTTTAGGGTTGGTTGGAACGCAGGGTTCGCCAGGGTTTAGGGATCGCCCTCGTATTTTTGGGGTTTGGGGCTAGGGTTGTGGGTAGGTTGTTTGGGTCATCTTATTTACTTAAAACCTCGTGGGGGTTAACCTTCTCAATATACTTAAACCTTTCAACTTACTTAAACCCTCGTGGGGGGGGGGCAACTCTTTCAATTTACTGAAACCAGGTTGTTTGAGTCATCTTATTTACTTAAAACCTCGTGGGGGCTAACCTTCTCAATATACTTAAACCTTTCAACTTACTTAAACCCTCGTGGGGGGGCAACTCTTTCAATTTACTGAAACCAACCCTTGCGGACGGTAAGGCTTTTCGGGTTAAGGGTTTGAGGGTTTTCGGGTTTAGGGTTAGGGTTTAGGGTTTTCGGGTTTAGGATTTAGGGTTTTCGGGTTTAGGGTTAGGGTTTAGGGTTTTCGGGTTTAGGATTTAGGGTTTTCGGGTTTAGGGTTTAGGGTTAAAGGTTTCGGGTTGGGTGTGTTGCTTGGGTCATTTCAATTTACTTAAACCGTTCAGTTGCACTTAGAAAAAACTTGTCAATTTACTTAAACTGCCCTATGGTCGACCGTTGCTTGCCTTAAATCCTGCGTACCTGCTGAACATAAAACAAGAAGCTGCGCTGGCGCACCTTCGGCGCAAGCCGTCTAAAATTTAGGGTTTAGGGTTTAGGGTTTAGGGTTTAGGGTTTAGGGTTTAGGGTTTAGGGGTTTAGGGTTTAGGGTTTAGGGTTTAGGGTTCAGCAGCTCCGGGTCGAGCAGTTTTAAAGTAGTGTTGTGTCTATGGTTTAAGAATAACACCCACCCACCCTCAGAATCCCATAACATTAAGAAAATAAAGGGTTTTTTTTCATCCTTCGAAGCACCTACCTACAACTTAGCTTCACACACGTCTATGACTATGATGTTATAGTCAAACCCTAGGCCCTAAACTCAACTACTGCTTGGTTGAAAGCCAGCACGAGAATGTTGTTGTTCGGTCTCCGTCGACATTCTCTTCAGACGCTTCCAGTTGCTGTTGTCGCTAAACCCTAATTTGCTTATGGTGTCAACACAACCAGCTGAAAGATTAAAGTTGCGGAGCTGCTGAACCCTAAACCCTAAACCTCCCACAAATTCCATTAAAGTTGGTCTGGAATTGAGCCTGTCCCACGAATTGGTTTGGGCCTATTCCACGAATTCGTGGGATAAGGCCCAAACTTCCGGACCAACCTTAATGGAATTCGTGGGATAAGGCCCAATTCCAGACCAACCTTAATGGAATTTGTGGGATAAGGCCCAATTTCAGACCAACCTTAATGGATTTCGTGGGATAAGGCCCAAACTCCGGACCAACCTTAATGGATTTCGTGGGCTAAGGCCCAATTCCAGACCAACCTTAATGGAATTCGTGGGATAAGGCCCAAACTCCGGACCAACCTTAATGGATTTCGTGGGATAAGGCCCAATTCCAGACCAACCTTAATGGAATTTGTGGGATAAGGCCCAATTTCAGACCAACCTTAATGGATTTCGTGGGATAAGGCCCAAACTCCGGACCAACCTTAATGGATTTCGTGGGATAAGGCCCAATTCCAGACCAACCTTAATGGAATTCGTGGGATAAGGCCCAAACTCCGGACCAACCTTAATGGATTTCGTGGGATAAGGCCCAATTCCAGACCAACCTTAATGGAATTCGTGGGATAAGGCCCAAACTCCGGACTTGGGCCTTATCCCACGAATTCCATTAAGGTTGGTCCGCAGTTTGGGCCTTATCCCACGAATTCCATTAAGGTTGGTCTGAAATTGGGCCTTATCCCACGAATCCCTAAGGGTGGTCAAGACTGGGCCTTAGCCCACGAAGTCCATTAAGGTTTGGTCCGGAAGTTGGGCCTTATCCCCACGAAAACCATTTTAAGGTTTAATTAGCTATTGAATAAAGAAGGTTTGTAGGTTTCAGGTTAGGGTTTGGGTTTAGGTTCTCCAGCGCATTTTTTGAGACTGCGCTAACAGGCGCCCCAAGCATCTCACGCGAAGCCAGCAGCTGCATCCCTTTGTTTTAAGGGGCTTGTTGCTTAAGCCTTAAAACTCCTTGTCTGCACTGCGATTGCTCTCTGTTGGTTCGGGCTAGACTAAATTTAGTCTTTCTGATTGTTATGGTTTTGCTGGGGTTTGGTAAAAAAGCCCGTTTCTGACAATCGTGTTTTTCGGCACTTTTTCCGGGTTGGGGATCGAAACCTTTGAACTTTTTCTGGCGCGGCCGGGACCCCCCTCGCGAAGTTTCAGGGGTGCGAGGTGGGTTGGGGCTCGGGGGCGGAGGGTTCCGAGTGCGAGCATCTCACCCGAAGGCTTTCTCTGCCTTAAGGGGGTCCATGTTGACTGCGCTCACAGGCGCCCCGAGCATCTCCCACGAACGCTTGCTCTGCTTTAGGGGGGCTGGTCCTTAGGTCCTAAAGTGTTGCGTCTGCCTCCCGAATGTTTTCTGTTTGTTCGGGTTAATTAAGGTTTAGAGCCCTGTGAGTGTAAAAGGATTGCCGGGTCTTGGTGGTTCTTGTGGTTTCACTGCTTTGAGGGGGCCGTTGCTTAAGCCTTAAAAGTTGTCGTCTGCTCCGCTATTGTTCTCTGTTGGTTGGGGCTAGACTAAATTGAGGCTTTGTTAGTTTTGAGGGATTGCCGGGGTTTGGGGGTGCTTGTGGTTTCACTGCTTTTAGTGGGCCGTTGCATAAGCCTTCAAGCTCGTCGTCTGCCCCGTTGTCTGCTCCGCGATTGCTCTCTGTTGGTTCGGGCTAGACTAGAATGAAGCTTGCTTATTGTTGAGGGATTGCTGGGCTTTGGGGGTGCTTGTGGTTTTACTGCTTTGAGGGGGCCGTTCCTTATGCCTTCGAACTCGTCGTCGGCCCTACGAGTGCTCCCTGTTTGCTCGGTCTGCTCTTGGTTGAAGCTTTGGTAGTGTTTAGGGATTGCTGCGGTTTTGGTGTCTTTGTTGTTTGAAAGAAGGTCAAGGTTCTCGGGGGCGTTTCTGCCTAGGTTCGGGAGATTTTTCTGGCGTGGGAGGGCCCCCCCTTGCGACGTGTCAGGGGTGCGAGGTGGGTTGGGGCTCAGAGGCGGAGGGGTTCGAGTGCGAGCATCTCACCCTGAGTTTTTTTCTGCTTGAAGGGGGACCACTTGGACTGTGCCAGCAGGCGCTCCAAGCGTCTCGCACGCACCCATCCTCATCGGGCGGCCATCGTGGCGGCCAGGCCACGTTTTGACAACCCGAAGTGACGATCCAGGCCTTGAAGTGAGAATCAGGGTTTTCGGGGTTAGGGGTTTAGGGTTTGGGGTTGACAGAGCCTCTGCGTTTTTGGTGCTTAGCCGCCACTTGCCAGGCCTGATGGATTGCCGGCAGGTGGCAATCTTAGGGGGTCTAGATTGTCAGAAGGCGGCAATCGTAGGGGGGGGGGTATAGATTGCCAACAGGTGGCAATCACAGGAGATCTAGATTGTCAGCAGGTGGCAATCTTAAGGGGGGGGGGTATAGATTGCCAAAGGGTGGCAATCATCGGCGATCTAGATTGTCAGCAGGTGGCAATCTAAGGGTGGTACAGATTGCCAACAGGTGGGAACCTTAAGGGAGTACAGATTGCCAACACGTAGCAATCACAGTGGATTTAGATTGTCAGCAGGTGGTAATCTTAGGGGGGGGACAGATTGCCAACAGGTGGCAATCTTAGGGGGGTACAGATTGCCAACAGGTGGCAAGGGGGAAGTGACTCCAGGGGGAATCGAACCACCCATCTCTCCGGGATTCCCGCACAGAGATTCGACCGGAGCGCCTTGGCCGGTTTAGGGTTTAGGGTTTAGGGTTTAGGGTTTAGGGTTTAGGGTTTAGGGCTTAGGGTTTAGGGTTTAGGGTTTAGGGTTTAGGGTTTAGGGTTTAGGGTTTAGGGTTTAGGGTTTAGGGTTTAGGGTTTAGGGTTTAAGGGTTTAGGGTTTAGGGTTTAGGCTTTAGGGTTTAGGGTTTAGGGTTTAGGGTTTAGGGTTTAGGGTCCGCCAGCGAAGCTGGCGCCCTAGCCAACCCTCATGGAAAAAACAAGGGGCTCCGGCCCATTCCTCTAATGCGTTCGTTGACGCGAACCTCGCCCGCGTTCGTTCGGGCAGAGGAATGAACGGGTGGGCGTGGCCGGACGGATGGATATGGACGCACGGAGGGAGACGGACGGACGGACGGACGGACGGACCGCGATAAGAAAACAAAAACGACAATTCCAGAAACAGATTTGTTTTTGTGATTTCGTTCAATTACAAGGCAAACGCGATTTCCAAATCACCAAAAGCCCAAAGTCGAGACCGCAAACGCCAAATTGAAAGCCGCCAAACGCTTGATTGAACGCGTGGACAGACGGATGGATGAACGGACAATCACAGGAACGGCCGGAAGGGACGGACGTACGGACACACACGGACAGACGGACGCGGACGGACGGACACGGGCGGACGGACAGGGACGGACGGACATGGGCGGACGGACGGACGGACGGACGGACCACGGACGGACGGACGGACGGACAGGGACAGACGGAGGACGCGGACGGACGGGCGGACGGAAAAGGACGGAACGGAGGGAAGGGAGCGAACGGAAGGGACGGGGAGGGGACGGAAGGGGACGGACGGACGGGGACGGACGCACGGACGGACGGATGGACGGGGACGGACGGACGTACGGACGGACGGGACGGACGGAAGGACGGAAGGACAGACGGACGGACGGGGTTTAGAATCCCAAAAACGACAGTTGCCGAACCAAATTTGTTTCGGCGACGCGTGAAAACACAGAAATGAAGATTTAAAAATCGATTTTGTTTTGGCGTGGGCGTGAGTGTTCGCGAGCGCGTGATGAGAAAGAGCGAGTGAACATGAGAGAGTGAGAATCAGCGAGTGAAAAGGAGTGAAGAAGAATGGTTGAATGAAAGTGAGTGAGTGAGATAAACGCTTACAAAACCTAAAACCCAAGTTGAGGAATGGTAAAAAAAATCGTAGGGACTTTTCTTTGTTTACAAGACAAATTTTCTTATCAAATAGTTGGTTAATAGTTTTTCTTTTTGTTTGTGTTTCGGTAGTAGAAGTATGAATTTTAGAGTAGCTGTCGTCCACACGGGGCTACTTGCAAGACTACATAGGTTTAAAAAGTTCGAGTATATTCCAAACATAGAACAATTGATATCATTCCAATGATCTGTTCAATAAAATGATAAGGATGCTACGACAGAGAGTTTAGTTTCCGCCGAGGCCGGGGGCGGAAGCCACCGGCCGAGGCGGAATGGTGCAAGACTACACAGGTTCGAAAGTTTAAGTACGCTTTCAAACATGCACCCTATGCGATGATGTTTATAGTTTTATGTAGCATATATTGATATCATTAATATTTGTATCTCTACTTCTGTCTATATGTATATGTGCATAACTGTATATACATATGTATGAATATAAGCCAAAATCATAGATAAATTATCTAGATTAGTATATGCTTATGGCTGCATGTATTTCGTAGTTTATTTTTAGAGTACAGGTAACTGTATGTATATGTAGTTGTACCAATGCTCAAATTTTGTGTATGTATCTAGACCCATAAACATGTTTCTATTTGTCTCTGTATACAAACAGCTGCCTACATAAATATAAATATATATATACATATGAATATCTGTATATGTGTATATCTATGTACGTATCTACATGTCTTTATTTTTTGTATCTGTGTATGTTCTCTCTGGCTATAGATTCATATGTTAACTTTTCATGTATATATATATATGCGAATATATATATATATATATATATGTATGTATGTAGATAAGCCCGTATGTCTGTATAAAACCCTAGGTATCTGCCTATCGTTCCTTTTACATGTCTCTATATATATATATATGTATATGTAAATATGATATATTTTCTTCACCTCTGTAATACTTTGCAAATGACGAGTCATATTGAAGATGTAGTTTTGGGACAACACGGATCGAAAGCTAAAGCAAGCTTAAATCCGCACCAGTTCTTCTCGAGATCATAACAGGAACCGGGTTTTAGTGAATTAAAGTAATCAGCTTTGGGGGGCCACGTTGAAGTCAATTGCGGCCATATCTAGGCATTTCTCATCTGTTTGTACCTATATTCGCACGTCTGAGCATCGGAACCTCGTTCTCTCTGCTTATGCGTGCATGCAGTTCCTCAAATGCGGTGAACTTCGTAGCTAACTTTACATAATTGCATGACTATATCTACATCTATGTCTGTTTCAATATCTGCTCCCATATCTATATCTTCATGGTTTTATCCATTTGAATTAGTTCATGCCTGTATGTCTTCATCTTCACTTAGATCTATATCTGCATACAGGTCTATGTCTACGTCTATATCTATATCTGTGCCTGTCTTACCTATATCTATACCTTTGTCTATACTTATATCTTTATCCGCACTATATCTTAACTATATCTTTATTCTATTTGCATCGATATCTATACTAGTATCTGCATCTATATCTCTGTGTGTGTCAATACTAATGTCAATATCTGTATCTATTCTTATATATATATATATATACCTATACCTATATCTATACGTATATCTATACCTATACCTTTATCTATACCTATATCTATACTTATACCTGTACCTATATCTGTACCTATATCTATACATATATCTATACCTATATTTGAACCTACATCTATACGTATATCTATACGTATATTTAAAGCTATATTTATACCTATATCTATCCCCATATCCATATCTATATTGCTACATATATGTATATATGTACATACCGACAAACACATGTTGATAATAATGATTTCTATACTATACATGTGAATCTGGTTCAGTATATATGCACAGATAGCCATGTACTATATATGCTATTCGAATCTATTTGCAGATATTTCTAACAATTCATGCTCGTATGTTATGTTTATATCTATGTCAATATCTATATCTGAATCTGTATATATGTATATATCTTATTCTGTATCTATATCTTGATTTATATTTAGGTCTTTGTTTGTAATTATATATATATGTATAGCAAATATCTCTGCTATATATACATACATACTACATATACACACATTTCTGTCTTTTATACCTAGATCTATGCTGTGTGGATCTCTATATTTAAAGATATGTTCTATTTTTCTGCATATACATATATGTATATATGTCACATATGAATATATATATATATGTGTGTATGAACATATCTGAGGGTATTTTTCGTTTCAATACATATATGCAGCTATACACATGTATGATTTATATTCGTGTCTGTATCAGTATATCTCTGCGTTTTCCAGCTTGTTCATTGTAGCTATATCGAAATCTTTTCACATATTGTGCATCTATAAATTTACCGATATACGTACGTACTTGAAACCTGGAACAAAGTGTAAACCTTCTCCTATACCTATAATATGTTGCCATTGAAGACACGGGGCGAATGGGTCTGGAGCCAATCGCACGAAACCGGGCAGTCATTGCACGCAGAGGTTTAAGACAGTTGAAATATCGGAAAGCTCTTCAGTTCAATTAACTTAAACCTCTGCGGGGCTTGTATTTCCTTTCACTTGAAGCCTTCCCGCGGGCTCTTCAACCTTCACTTTACTTAAATCTTTCCGGGTGCTTTTCACTTCAATGTATTCACACCTCTCCGGAGGTAAAGATGGTGGATGCGTGAATTGACATATGTAGTAAAAGACGGGAATTAGTAAATTGATATAAGGAGCCAGAGACGGGGTTCAAGTACATTTACATATGAAGTCAAAGACGGGGTTTAAGTACATTATTATAGGTAGCCATAACGGGCTTCAAGTAGACTGACATATGAAGCGGCGAAGCAAGAGACGGTGTTTAAGTAAATTGACATGTGAAGCCAGGGATTTGAGTAAATTAACATACATAGCCCCAAGCGCGGTTTAACTAAATCGATATATTTCGCCCCAAACGGAGTTTAAGTAAATTGACATGCATAGGGCCAGACGGGTTTAAGTAAAGTCACATACACAGGCGCAATCACCGTTATAGTGAATTCTTACACACAGGCCCAGACGAGGTTTAAGACATGCACAGCCCCAAACCGGATTGAAATAGACTGGCATATATATAGGCCAAGACATACATGGCTCCGAGCGAAGTTTCTACAGATTGACATATATAGCCTCAGGCAAGGTGTAATTGAATGGACCTATATAACCGCAAGCGGGGTTTAAATGAATTCACAAGTATTGCCCCAAGTGGGGTTTAAGTACATTGACATACAAAGCCCAAGGAATTTAAGTAAGCTCATTTGCATAAGCCCAAGTCCTAAGTTTCATAACCAATTGCTGCGCTGGCGCACCTCGGCTGCGCCGCTAAAGGCCGTTCATACAAGGCGCAGCCTCTAAAATTTAGGGTTTAGGGGTTTAGGGTTAGGGTTTAGGGTTTAGGGTTTAGGGTTTAGGGTTTAGGGTTTAGGGTTTAGGGTTTAGGGTTTAGGGTTTAGGGTTCGCCAGCGCTCTGCGGGCGCCCTGAGCAGTTTGTAAGTTATAGGGGTGGTCCCTAAACCGTAAACGCACCGAGACTCCTTTTGCTCTTCCGGGAAGAGCAAAAGGAGTCTCGGTGCGAGAGTCCTCCCGTGTCTGTTTTCCGGCACTTTTTCCGGGTTGGGGATCGAAACCTTTGTCCTTTTTCTGGCGCGGCCGGGTCCCCCCTCGCGAAGTTTCAGGGGTGCGAGGTGGGTTGGGGCTCGGAGGCGGAGGGGTCCGAGCGCGAGCATCTCACCTGATGGCCTTTTCTGCTTGAAGGGGGACCGTGTGGACTGCGCTCACAGGCGCCCCGAGCGTCTCCCACGAAGGCTTCCTCTGCTTGGGGGGGCTGGTGTTTAAGTCCTCAGCTTTTGCGTGTGCCCTGCGATTGTGCTCTGTTTGTTCGGGTTAAATTAGGTTCAGAGCCCTGTGAGTGTAAAAGGATTGCCGGGTCTTGGTGGTTCTTGTGGTTTCACTGCTTTGAAGGGGCCGTTGCTTAAGCCTTAACAGTTGTCGTCTGCTCCGCGATTGCTCTCTGTTGGTTCGGGCTAGACTAAATTGAGGCTTTGTTAGTGTTGAGGGATTGCCGGGGTTTGGGGGTGCTTGGGTGTTTCAACTCTTTTTAAGTGGGCCCGTTGCATAAGCCTCAAACTCGTCGCTGCCCCGTTTGTCTGCTGCGATTGTGCTCTGTTTGTTCGGGTTAAGTTAGGTTTAGAGCCCTGTGAGTGTAAAAGGATTGCCGGGTCTTGGTGGTTCTTGTGGTTTCACTGCTTTGAGGGGGCCGTTGCTTAAGCCTTAACAGTTGTCGTCTGCTCCGCGATTGCTCTCTGTTGGTTCGGGCTAGACTAAATTGAGGCGTTGTTAGTGTTGAGGGATTGCCGGGGTTTGGGGGTGCTTGTGGTTTCACTGCTTTTAGTGGGCCGTTGCATAAGCCTTCAAACTCGTCGTCTGCCCCGTTGTCTGCCTGCGATTGTGCTCTGTTTGTTCGGGCTAGACTAAATTTGGAGGCTTTCTTCTTGTTGCGCGGATTGCTGGGGTTTTGTTGCCCGGTCGAGGCACCTTCCCACATCCAGGCCCGGTCGGAGGCAACCTTCCTCACAGCCAGGGCCCGGCCGTGCACCTTCCCACAGCCATGGCCCGGGGGCCTGGGCTGTGGCCTGCGCTCACAGGCACCGCCGATCATCTCCACGAACGCTTGCAATCTGCTTTAGGGGGCTGGTCCTTAGAGGTCCTAAAGTTTTGTTTTTTTGGCGTCTGCCTCTCTCGATTTGTTTCTGTTATGTTCGGGTTATTAGGTTTAGCATCCCCCTGTGATTGTTAAGAGATTGCGGGTCTCTTGGGTGGTTTTCTTGTGGTTTCATCACATCACTGCTTTAAAAGGGGAAGGGGCCGTTGCTTAAGCCTTAAAAGTTGTCGTCTGCTCCGCGATTGCTCTCTGTTGGTTCGGGCTAGACTAGATTGAGGCTTTCTTATTGTTGAGGGATTGCCGGGGTTTGGGGGTGCTTGTGGTTTCACTGCTTTTAGTGGGCCGTTGCATACGCCTTCAAACTCGTCGTCTGCCCCGTTGTCTGCTCCGCGATTGCTCTCTGTTGGTTCGGGCTAGACTAAATTGAGGCTTTCTTATTGTTGAGGGTTTGCTGGGGTTTGTTGCCCGGGGCCGGGGCACCTTCCCACAGCCAGGGCCCGGAGCCGGAAACCACCTTCCCACAGCCAGGGCCCGGGGCCGGGGCACCTTCCCACAGCCAGGGCCCGGGCCGGAGGGCCCGGGGCCGGGGCACCTTCCCCCACCGCTTTCCGCAGCCACAAGGCCGGGGCACCTTCCCGGGGCCGGGGCACCTTCCCACAGCCAGGGCCCGGGGAGGGACACCTTCCCGCAGCCAGGGCCGGGGCCAGAACACCTTCCCACAGCTTGGTAGTAGTAGTTGTAGTAGTAGTAGTAGTACTAGTACGGAGGGCTTGCTGGGCTCTCGGTCAATTTACATAAAGGTTTACGGTTGCTTGCCTTAAATCCTGCGTACCTGCTGGGCATCAAACCAGAACCTGCGCTGGCGCATCTTCGGCCTCTGGCCGTCTAAAATTTAGGGTTTAGGGTTTAGGGTTTAGGGTTTAGGGTTTAGGGTTTAAGGTTTAGGGTTCGCCAGCGCTCTGCGGGCGCCCTGAGCAGTTTGTAAGTTATAGGGGTGGTCCCTAAACCCTAAACGCACCGAGACTCCTTTTGCTCTTCCGGGAAGAGCAAAAGGAGTCTTGGTGCGAGAGTCCTCCCGTGTCTGTTTTTCGGGACTTTTTCCGGGTGGGTCGGGAAACTTTTCAAATTTTTCTGGCGTGGCCGGGTCCCCCCTCGCGAAGTTTCAGGGGTTCGAGCTGGGTTCGGGCTCGGAGGCGGAGGGGTCCGAGTGTGAGCATCTCACCCGATTCGCCAGCGCAGTTTTTGGACTGCGCTAACAGGCGCCCCAAGCATCTCACGCGAAGCTAGCCACTGCATCAGCTGCTTTTAAGGGGGCTGCTTCTTAAACCCTAAACTTGGTCGGGAAACTTTTCTGGCGTGGCCGGGTCCCCTCTCGCGAATTTTTCAAGGGTTGGAGCTGGGTTCGGGCTCGGAGGCGGAGGGGTCGATTGTTTTCTGTTTGTTCGGGTTAAGTTAGGTTTAAAGCCCTGTGAGTGTTAAGGGATTGCTGGGGCTTGGGTGTTCTTGTGGTTTCACTGCTTTGAGGGGGCCGTTGCTTAAGCCTTAAAACTTGTCGTCTGCTCCGCGATTGCTCTCTGTTGGTTCGGGCTAGACTAAATTGAGGCTTTGTTAGTGTTGAGGGATTGCCGGGGTTTGGGGGTGCTTGTGGTTTCACTGCTTTTAGTGGGCCGTTGCATAAGCCTTCAAGCTCGTCGTCTGCCCCGTTGTCTGCTCCGCGATTGCTCTCTGTTGGTTCGGGCTAGACTAAATTGAGGCTTTCTTATTGTTGAGTGATTGCTGGGGTTTGTTGCCCGGGGTCGGGGCACCTTCCCACAGCCAGGGCCCGGGGCCGGGGCACCTTCCCACAGCCAGGGCCCGGGGCCGGGGCACCTTCCCACCGCCAGGGCCCGGGGGCGGGGCTGTGGACTGCGCTCACAGGCACCCCGAGCATCTCCCACGAACGCTTGCTCTGCTTTAGGGGGGCTGGTCCTTAAGTCCTAAAGTTTTGCGTCTGCCTCTCGATTGTTTTCTGTTTGTTCGGGTTAGGTTAGGTTTAGAGCCCTGTGAGTGTTAAGAGATTGCCGGGTCTTGGTGGTTCTTGTGGTTTCACTGCTTTTAAGAAGTAGGGGGCCGTTTTGCTTAAGTCCTCCCCCCCCCAAAAAACGTTTTCGTTGCTCCGCGATTGCTCTCTGTTGGTTCGGGCTAGACTAAATTGAAGTTTTCTTATTGTTGAGGGATTGCCGGGGTTTGGGGGTGTTTGTGGTTTCACTGCTTTTAGTGGGCCGTTGCATAAGCCTTCAAGCTCGTCGTCTGCTTCGTTGTTTGCTCCGCGGTTGCTCTCTGTTGGTTCGGGCTAGACTAAATTGAGGCTTTCTTATTGTTGAGGGTTTGCTGGGGTTTGTTGCCCGGGGCCGGGGCACCTTCCCACAGCCAGGGCCCGGGGCCGGGGCCGGGGCACCTTCCCACAGCCAGGGCCCGGGCCGGAGGGCCCGGGGCCGGGGCACCTTCCCCCACCGCTTTCCGCAGCCACAAGGCCGGGGCACCTTCCCGGGGCCGGGGCACCTTCCCACAGCCAGGGCCCGGGGAGGGGCACCTTCCCGCAGCCAGGGCCGGGGCCAGAACACCTTCCCACAGCT
>CAJNDT010004555.1:0-13686 GCA_905221615.1 Symbiodinium sp. CCMP2592
GGGTTTAGGGCCTAAGGTTTGGGCTTTAGGGTTTAGGGCCTAAGGCTTGGGCTTTAGGATTTAGGGCCTAGGGTTTGGGCTTTAGGGTTTAGGGCCTAAGGTTCGGGCTTTAGGGTTTAGGGCCTAGGGTTTCGTTGCTCATGCTCTTTGCTTTCCTTGGGCTGCTTGGTGTGACTACCCCCCAATAAGCGATGCTCATGCTCTTTGCTTTCCTGGGACTGCTTGGTGTGACTACCCCCCAATAAGCGATGATCATGCTCTTTGCTTTCCTGGGACTGCTTGGTGTGACTACCCCCCAATAAGCGTTGCTCATGCTCTTTGCTTTCCTGGGGCTGCTTGGTGTGACTCCCCCCCAATAAGCGATGCTCATGCTCTTTGCTTTCCTGGGACTGCTTGGTGTGACTACCCCCCAATAAGCGATGCTCATGCTCTTTGCTTTCCTGGGACTGCTTGGTGTGACTACCTCCCAATAAGCGATGCTCATGCTCTTTGCTTTCCTGTGACTGCTTGGTGTGACTACCCCCCAATAAGCGATGCTCATGCTCTTTGCTTTCCTGGGACTGCTTGGTGTGACTACCCCCCAATAAGCGATGCTCATGCTCTTTGCTTTCCTGGGACTGCTTGGTGTGACTACCCCCCAATAAGCGATGCTCATGCTCTTTGCTTTCCTGGGACTGCTTGGTGTGACTACCCCCCAATAAGCGATGCTCATGCTCTTTGCTTTCCTGGGACTGCTTGGTGTGACTACCCCCCAATAAGCGATGCTCATGCTCTTTGCTTTCCTGGGACTGCTTGGTGTGACTACCCCCCAATAAGCGATGCTCATGCTCTTTGCTTTCCTGGGACTGCTTGGTGTGACTACCCCCCAATAAGCGATGCTCATGCTCTTTGCTTTCCTGGGACTGCTTGGTGTGACTACCCCCCAATAAGCGATGCTCATGCTCTTTGCTTTCCTGGGACTGCTTGGTGTGACTACCCCCCAATAAGCGATGCTCATGCTCTTTGCTTTCCTGGGACTGCTTGGTGTGACTGCCCTTCAATAAGCGAAACAATTCCACAAGAGGTTTGCCTTCCAAACGCCCCAATAAGCGAAACAATTTTTATTAGCTCATTATGGAAGTGGTGGGTGCTTAAGCAAGGGCTAAATTATGAAGAAATTTGTATATCCTAGTGTTATGGGGTTCTTTGGGTGGCTAGATTCACCACTTTAGTTTATGTTAATGCTCGAATGGACCCCCATTCGAAAACCTGGTGCAACACTGGTGGGTCCATTCCAAAACCTGGTGCAACACTGGGGGGTCCATTCGAAAACCTGGTGCAACACTGGGGGGGTCCATTCAAAAACCTGGTGCAACACTGGGGGGTCCATTCGAAAACCTGGTGCAACACTGGGGGGTCCATTCGAAAACCAGGGAATTTAGGGTTTAGGCATGTCTATACTGCAGCACTAGAAACATAAGTATCCGTAGAAATCGAGTTGTAGGGTTTGAAGTTTGATGTCGTCTGAGGGTAACGAAAAAAACTTTCTAACTCTTATGTTTTGGGATTCTTTGGGTGGGTGGGTATTCTTCCAAGTTCTTACTAGCGAACTTGACTAGAGAGTGCTCGACCAGAGCTGCTGAACCCTAAACCCTAACCTAAACCCTGAACCCTAAACCTCTCTACCTATAGTAATTTAAACCCTAATGACTTCGTGGCTTTGGATCAAACCTCGTGGCTTTGGATCAAAACTCGTGGCTTTGGATCAAAACTCGTGGCTTTGGATCAAAACTCGTGGCTTTGGATCAAAACTCGTGGCTTTGGATCAAAACTCGTGGCTTTGGATCAAAACTCGTGGCTTTGGATCAAAATTCGTGGCTTTGGATCAAAACTCGTGGCTTTGAATCAAAACTCGTGGCTTTGGATCAAAAAACAAGAAAAAAGAAGGCAGGCAAAAAAAACTCTTGGCTTTGGAATCAAAACCTCCGTACACCCCTTCACCTCGTGCGTTGGATGTTTTCAGTTTTATAGGCGGCCTCGTTTTCAGGGCGCTAGGTTTAGGGTCCTAGTTTAGGGGCCCCAGTTTTAGGGGTCCCGGGTTTAGAGCCAGGCCCTCCCCTCCTCCCCCCCCCTCCACTCCCCTCACACCCCCACACCGTCCCCACGCACCCTCCCCTCCCCTCCCCTCCCCCTCCCCTCCCCTCCCCTCCCCTCCCCCCCTCCCCTCCCCTCCCCTGCCCCCCCTCCCCTCGCCTCCCCTCCCCAGCCCTCGCCTCCCCTCCCCTCCCCTCCCCTCTCCTCCCCTCCCCTCCCTGGCTTCCAGTGTTTAGCAGCCTCGGGTTTAAGGCTCCAGTGTTTAGGGGCAGGGCCCTCAGTGTTTAGCGGCCTACGGTTTCCATCTGACAAGGCAAAAAGAAGGATGCTAGTTGATCATGCTGGTTTCCATTTTGCAAGGCAAAAACAAGGATGCTAGTTGACCACGCTGGTTTCCATTTTGCAAGGCAAAAAGAAGGATGCTAGTTGGACACTCTGGTTTCCTCCTGCAAAAACAAGGATGCTAGTTGACCACGCTGGTTTCCATCTAACAAGGCAAAAACAAGGATGCTAGTTGACCACGCTGGTTTCCATTTTGCAAGGCAAAAACAAGGATGCTAGTTGACCACGCTGGTTTCCTTTTTGCAAGGCAAAAAGAAGGATGCTAGTTGCACACGCTGGTTTCCGTGTGCCAAGGCAAAAAAGGATGCTAGTTGACCATGCTGGTTTCCATCTGACAAGGCTAAAACAAGGATGCTAGTTGACCTGTTTCCATCTGGCAAGGCAAAAAGAAGGATGCTAGTTGACCACGCTGGTTTCCATCTGACAAGGCAAAACCAAGGATGCTAGTTGCACACTAAGGTGTGCTTGTTAGTGTGCCACGGCCAAGGTTTTGAGTCGTTCTTGATCAGTTGCTCAATGCGCTGCCTTGAACGGTCATCGCAAAGAAGCTTGATAGCTGCAGTTGCTACTGTAAAGCGATGGCGTGACCGCAGCCTCAGCTGCTGTGGGTAGTGCTTTCTTCTTACACTTTCAACATTTTAACGGTAACTTACGGTCTACTTGCGAATCGAGACGGTTGCAAATATGATAGATTCTTTGAGTCGTGAGTCGTATGTAAGTTAGTATTTAATAATTCAAGCCAAAAGAAATAAAACTATAATTCTAATGTGAGGGGATTCTCTGGGCGGGTGGGGTTTATTCTTGAAGATAGCTTGACTAGAAATAGCTTGACCTTAAATCTTCAAAGTCAGAGCTGCTGACCCCTAAACCCTAAACCCTAAACCCTAAACCCTAAACCCTAAACCCTAAACCCTAAACCCTAAACCCTAAACCCTAAACCCTAAACCGTGTTCTAGCCCAGTGGTCCTTGGCCCGCCTCCCAACCCGAAGGTCCCTGGCTCGATCCCCCCTGTGCCCTCTGCCCTCTTTTTCCCTCCCTCCCGACCTTCCCCCCCTCTGTTTTTAATTAAAAACGGAAAGGCCAAGGCGGCCCTGCCCTGGCCCCCTGCTGCCCCCTGCCCCCTGCCCCCTGCCCCCTGCCCCCTCCCTGTCCCTGCCCTGTGTCCGGAAGGGGGGGAATAGGCCCACCTGTGGCCTAGTGGTCTGTGCTGTGCTCTGGACCCCAAAGGTCCCTGGTTCAAGCCCCCCCTCTGTCAGCGGCACTGTGGCTCAAAGATGCCCCTTAAAGGGTTTGGAAGTGTTTCCAGCTCGCCAGGGCTGGAAGCAGAATGGCTCGACTTGGCTGCCAGTATAGGAGAAGCCTACAGCATTGAAGAAGCACAAGAATTCGAAGCCAAGAAAGCCAACCAGCAGGCCAGGGATGAGAAGAAGAAGTCCTTAAAGGCTTTGAAGGCCAAGCCTAAGACCAAGCCAAGGGCCAAGCCAAAGCCAAAGGCAAAGCCCAAGGCAAAGAGCAGGAAGAAGAACAAGCCAAGGAAAAGGACCAAAGAGCAAGAGACAGTCAAGAAGCAAGGGCAAAGAGCAAGGAGGAAGAAGGACAAGGAGGAGGAAAAGAAGAGGCAGAAGGAGGAGAAGCTGAAGGCTTTGAGGATCAAGTGGAACTTCAAGTACCAAGCTGAGAAAGAACTCAGGAAATCTCGAAGAGATGCCAAGAAGAAGTCCGTGAGTGGGTTCCATAGCAGTCTCACCCAGTGGCACTGAAGCCAGATGAGCCAGGCAAGAAAAAGGTGTGGTGCAGTGCAGTGCAGCATGACATGGTACAGCCAAGTTCATCCCCACACCCTGTTTTTTTAGCTTGAGCTTTGAAAGCCACTTTTGCAAGGATTTCCCTTTTCTAGCTTATGTTGGTCTTACTGTGGAATTGGGTTTAAGGGTTTAGGGTTTGGGGTCCAAGCCTTTGATGTAGAAACACCAAAACTTAAAATCTAAGCCTTGACCCCTGAATCTTAAGCCCTAAACCCTAACACCAAATACTTAAAGTCTACATCCTCTTATCTTTGACTCCTTAATGAAGGAGACCCTACCTCGGTAAGCCCTCAGCTCTTCGTCGTCCTTCTCTATGAAGGACCAGATGCCCTTGGCTGGCCATTCTCTGGCCCTAAACCCTAAACCTCCTCCTCTCCTCTTCCTCTACTCAAAATAAGTCCTGCAATAAGCCAAAATAAGCCAAAATGCTTGTAAAAGGAGCTTATAAACCTCCTCCCCTTCTCTTCCTCTACTCTAAATAAGTCCTGCAATAAGCCAAAATAAGCCAAAATGCTTGTAAAAGGAGCTTATAAACCTCCTCCCCTTCTTTTCCTCTATTCTAAATAAGTCCTGCAATAAGCCAACATAAGCCAAAATGCTTGTAAAAGGAGCTTATAAACCCTAAACCCGAAAATTTTATCATAAAAGGTAAACTTTTCCTCTCATCCTACCCTCCCCCCACAAAGCCCTGAACCAGTAAATCCTGCAATAAGCCAAAACAAGCCGAAATGCTTGTCAAATAAACCAAAATGCTTGTAACAGGAGCTTATCAACCCTAAAAGCCTTTAGTAAAATCACAAGAGCAATGTATCGGCAGTCGCAAAAATCGTATGGGGGACCATAGCACTTCCTAAAAACCAGGGGGGTGGGGGACCGGACCCCTCTCTTTTTACTCCTGTTGTCCCTGTCCCCCCCCCCCCTCCCCGGGCCCCCCCCCGAGCATAAAGTACCCCTTAATTAAAAAAACCCATCAGCTCATTATTATTAGAAGAAGACAGGGACTAGGGGGAGGGGGGGGGGGACAGGGGCAATTGGAGTAAAGACAGGATGGTGGTGGAAAAGAGAAGGAGAAAGGTATAGAGACCATAATAAACAAGGAGAGGGAGAGGGAGAGAGAGAAGGAAAAAGAGAGAGGGAGAGAGGGAGAGAGAGAGAGAGAGAGAGAGAGAGAGAGAGAGGGAGGGAGGGAGAGGGAGGGAGAGAGAGAGGGAGAGGTAAAGGGAGAAAGAGATAGAGAAAGAGAGAGAAAATGAGAGACATAAATATGAAGAGAAAGGAGAGAGACGGAGACAGACGAGAAAAAGAGAGGAAGAGAAACCGACAAGAGACAGACCACACATGTGAAGCCTTTCTGTGTTGTCATGTCACTGTCAGTTTATGCAGCAGTATGACTTGCGAGTTCTGTTACAGCAGTCCTTGGTTGGAAAGGCCCATAGCAGCTAACGAGCTTGTAGTGGTGGAGGCCATGGCTCATGCTTCGTTCCCACCAGAGGTTGTGGACATCATTGGAGGGTATTTGCCTGGCCTGATCATAAGGCCTTTCGGTGAAGATGAAGTGGTGACTCCGCACTACAACCCAGCATACTGTCTCCTACAGAGAAACTTTCTGGGTGCATTGCTTTCGAAGGAGGACTGTCACATCGACATGGTTAAGTTCGTTTTTGCGAGACTGCGACGCTCTTCACTCGCCAAGATTATTCACAAGCCAGTTTTTCAGCATGTTCACAATCATTTACCTTTCCCGATTCCTACATCAGTGCTTTTACTTCTTTCCAAAGGTTTGAAGTACGTGCCGGACTTGCAATCAGCACACTGGACAGATTTCAACGTGGTCGGTAAGAAGTTGCAAAAAGCACTTGACTGCCGTGCGTTTTTCGGAGATCGTCCTATGCCCCCCAAGCGCTTCGCCAAACTTCGTTTACAATCAAGTTGGTCACCACCGGCTACTACTCGTGGCAAACTGATCCACAGTATGTTCCGACACGCCGTTGAGCAATGGCATCCTGTGGCTAAAGCTCGGAATTGGTCTTTTTGGGATCGTCAAGCCATGAAGTGGTTGAAGCAACACCGTTCCACTGTCAAAGTTTGTGATTCCGACAAGAACATGGGTGTTTCTCTTCACACACAGCAGTGGGTTAGAGCGAGGAGTTTGGAACACATCCGTGAAGCCTGCATACACCTTTCTCATGAAGAGTGGACGTCGACTACATGCACTGCCATTCGTGATGCAGAACAGGTTTTAGCAGGTCTGCGAAGGACAGGTCTTTGCACAGATGCCGAGGTCAGATACATGCGCAGCTACTTTGAGAAGCCGAGTGCTGGCCTGTTCAGGTTGTTACCCAAGCTCCACAAAAATCCCATTTCGTCACGTCCAGTCTTCACTTCAGGAAAAAGCATCTTTCGAGGTTTATCGGAATGGTTGGTGGTCTTACTTGAGCCTTTGCTCAAGAATTACTTCACGATTGCCACGAACTCCGATGAAGTTCAAGTTCAATTACAGTGCTGGAGTGAGGAGTGGCGTAGCCATAGTGGTTTCCGCCCCTGGCCAACTTTACAGTTCGCAACTTTGGACATCGAATCTCTTTATCCGAGCATTGATCTCACTCATCTGCGCCACGTTATCAACGGTCAGATCTTCCGGTTTTATGATGGCGATAAGGCTCGTCAAGTTTCTGCACTACTGGATTTGGTATTGCGTATCAATGACGTTGCTTTCGAGGGTGAAATCTATCGGATTTGTAAGGGTCTGCCAACCGGTTCTCCGGTCTCAGTGGTTTTGGCCAACCTGTACTTGGTTGAGCTCGATGCCACACTGCGCGGCACACCGGGCCTTTGCTTCTACAAGAGGTACATCGATGACTTGTTGTTGCTGCTCAGCAGAGATTGCATTGCTGATGTCATTGCTCGATTACACAGTTTCCACCCGAATATTCGAGTCACTCTATTTGCACAAAGCAATGAGAATGTTCCTTTCTTGGATTTGCAGCTGAGCATTGACGATGAGGCCCGCATCAGCCACGAACTGTTCATCAAACCACAAAACCTTTTCCATTATGTACCTTTTACTTCTTGTCATCCGCCATTTGTGTTCAGAGGTGTCGCTCAAGGCGAACATCAAAGATATGTCAGACGTTGTTCCTCGCAGAAGAAGGCAGACATGCATGTCCGGTCGCTTCGAGGTCGGCTCTCCCGAAGGGGTTACCCCCATGCGTTGCTGATTCAAAGCACTTCACGCAGAGTTCGGAGATATATAGGCAAACCGGCTTTGCCGATTCACGCGGTGATCAGGTACAGCCAAAGCCTCAACATATCAAGACTGCGTCAAGTGATGAAACCGCTCAGCCGTATTCTACCCCAACTACGTCTGTCTTTCCGAGTACAAAAAAGCCTGTTCAGGTTACTCTATTCACAGTGGCGATGATCTACAAAAAACACTGCTGGGTTGTGGAACATTGAGGAGGGTTGCGGTGTTTGAAAGGCTTCGCGCCTCACGCCCTGCTGTTAGCACTCGTGTTTTCTGTTCACATTCGTGTTTCCGATGCAGCTTCTAGCCCAAGCACCGTTAGCGGAGCGAAAGCGCTCTCTGATGGACTGACGAGCTCCCGGTGCAAAGTGGGTTCAGACAGTCTGCTGCGCAATAGATCTATCGTTGATCTATTAAATCGCAAGTTTGACCATATCTATTAAATTGCAAGTTTGACCATATCTATTAAATTGCAAGTTTGACCATATCTATTAAATTGCAAGTTTGACCATATCTATTAAATTGCAAGTTTGACCATCTCTATTAAATTGCAAGTTTGACCATATCTATTAAATTGCAAGTTTGACCATATCTATTAAATTGCAAGTTTGACCATATCTATTAAATTGCAAGTTTGACCATATCTATCAAATTGCAAGTTTGACCATATCTATTAAATTGCAAGTTTGACCATATCTATTAAATTGCAAGTTCGACCATATCTATTAAATTGCAAGTTTGACCATATCTATTAAATTGCAAGTTTGACCATATCTATTAAATTGCAAGTTTGACCATATCTATTAAATTGCAAGTTTGACCATATCTATTAAATTGCAAGTTTGACCATATCTATTAAATTGCAAGTTTGATCATATCTATTAAATTGCAAGTTTGACCATATCTATTAAATTGCAAGTTTGACCATATCTATTAAATTGCAAGTTTGACCATATCTATTAAATTGCAAGTTTGACCATATCTATTAAATTGCAAGTTTGACCATATCTATTAAATTGCAAGTTTGACTATATCTATTAAATTGCAAGTTTGACCATATCTATTAAATTGCAAGTTTGACCATATCTATTAAATTGCAAGTTTGACCATATCTATTAAATTGCAAGTTTGACCATATCTATTAAATTACAAGTTTGACCATATCTATTAAATTGCAAGTTTGACCATATCTATTAAATTGCAAGTTTGACCATATCTATTAAATTGCAAGTTTGACCATATCTATTAAATTGCAAGTTTGACCATATCTATTAAATTGCAAGTTTGACCATATCTATTAAATTGCAAGTTTGACCAGATCTATTAAATTGCAAGTTTGACCATATCTATTCTTGCTTACGCTTTGAGATTGGCTTTTACAATAGCCTAAACCCTAAATTTTAGAGGCTGCGCCTTGTATGAACGGCCTTTAGCGGCGCAGCCGAGGTGCGCCAGCGCAGCAATTGGTTATGAAACTTAGGACTTGGGCTTATGCAAATGAGCCTACTTAAATTCCTTGGGCTTTGTATGTCAATGTACTTAAACCCCACTTGGGGCTATACTTGTGAATTCATTTAAACCCCGCTTGCGGTTATATAGGTCCATTCAATTGCACTTTGCCTGAGGCTATATATGTCAATCTATATAAACTTCGCTCGGAGCCATGTATGTTTGGGCCTATATATGCCAGTCCATTTCAATCCGGTTTGGGGCTGTGCATGTCTTAAACCTCGTCTGGGCCTGTGTGTAAGAATTCACTATAACGGTGATTGCGCCTATGTATGTGACTTTACTTAAACCCGTCTGGCCCTATGAATGTCAATTTACTTAAACTCCGTTTGGGGCGAAATATATCGATTTAGTTAAACCCCGCTTGGGGCTATGTATGTCAATTTACTCAAACGCCTGGCTTCACATGTCAATTTTCTTAAACACGGTCTCTTGCTTCGCCGCTTCATATGTCAGTCTAGTTAAAGCCCGTTATGGCTACCTATAATAATGTACTTAAACCCCGTCTTTGACTTCATATGTAAATATACTTGAACCCCGTCTCTGGCTCCTTATATCAATTTACTAATTCCCGTCCTTTACTACATATGTCAATTCACGCAACCACCATCTTTACCTCCGGAGAGGTGTGAATACATTGAAGTGAAAAGCACTTGGAAAGATTTAAGTAAAGTGAAGGTTGAAGAGCCCGCGGGAAGGTTTCAAGTGAAAGGAAATACAAGCCCCGCAGAGGTTTAAGTCAATTGAATTGAAGAGCTTTCCGATATTTCAACTGTCTTAAACCTCTGCGTGCAATGACTGCCCGGTTTCGTGCGACTGGCTCCAGACCCACTCGCCCCGTGTCTTCAATGGCAACATATTATAGGTATAGGAGAAGATTTACACTCTATTCTAGGTTTCATGTACGTACATATATCGATAAATTTATAGATGCACAATATGTGAGAAAGATTTCGATTTAGCTGCAATGAACAAGCTGGAAAATGCAGAGATATACTGATACAGACACGAATCTAAATCATACATGTGTATAGCTGTATATATGTATTGAAACGAAAAATATATTCAGTCATGTTCATATATATATATATATATTCTTATGTGACATATATACATATATGTATATGCAGAAAAATAGAAAATATCTTTAAATATAGAGATCCACACAGCATAGATATAGGTATAAAAGACAGAAATGTGTGTATATGTAGTATGTATGTATATATGGCAGAGATATTTGCTATATATATATATATATTATAATTACAAACAAAGACTTAAATTTAAATCAAGATATAGATACAGATGAAGATATATACATTTATACAGATTCAGATATAGATATGGACATAGGTATAAACATAGCATACGTGCATGAATTTTTAGAAATATCTGCAAATAAATTCGAATAGCATATATAGCATATGGCTATCTGTGTATATATACTGAACCAGATTCACATGTATAGTATAGAAATCATTATTATCAACATGTGTTTGTCGTTATGTACATATATACATATATGTAGCAATATAGATATAGCTATGAATATGGGGATAGATATAGGTATACATATAGGTTTAAATATACGTATAGATATACGTATAGATGTAGGTTCAAATATAGGTATAGATATAGGTATAGATATAGGTATAGATATAGGTGCAGATATAGGTATAGGTATAAGTATAGATATAGCTATAGATATAGGTATAGGTATAGATATACGCATAGATATAGGTATAGGTATATATATATATATAGGAATAGATATAGATACTGACATTAGTATTGACACACACACAGAGATATAGATGCAGATACTAGTATAGATATCGATGCAAATAGAATATAGATATACTTAAGATATAGATGCGGATAAAGATATAAGTATAGACAAAGGTATAGATATAGGTAAGACAGGAACAGATATAGATATAGACTTAGACATAGACCTGCGTGCAGATATAGATCTAAGTGAAGATGAAGACATACAGGCATGAACTAATTCAAATCGATGAAACCATGAAGATATAGATATGGGAGCAGATATTGAAACAGACATAGATGTAGATATAGTCATGCAATTATGTAAAGTTAACTACGAAGTTCACCGCTTTTGAGGAACTGCATGCACGCATAAGCAGAGAGAACGAGGTACCGATGCTGAGACATGCGAATATAGGTGCAAACAGATGATAAATGCCTAGATATGGCCGCAATTGACTTCAACGTGGCCCCCCAAAGCTGATTAGTTTAATTTACTAAAGCCCGGTTCCTGTTATGATCTCGAGAAGAACTGGTGCGGATTTAAGCGTGCTTTAGCTTTCGATCCGCGTTGTCCCAAAACTACATCTTCATTATGACTCGTCATTTGCAAAGTATATGAGAGGTGAAGAAAATATATCAGATTTACATATACATATAAATATATATATATAGAGAGAGAGAGAGAGAGATGTAAAAGGAACGATAGGCAGATACCTAGGGTTTTATACAGACATACGGGCTTATCTACATACATACATATACATATACATATACATATGTATATATATATATTCGCATATATATATATACATGAAAAGTTCACATATGAATCTATAGCCAGAGAGAACATACACAGATACAAAAAATAAAGACATGTAGATACATACATAGATATACAGATATACAGATATTCATATATATATATATATGTAGGCAGCTGTTTGTATACAGAGACAAATAGAAAAATATTTATGGGTCTAGATACATCCACAAATTTGAGCATTGGTACAACTACATATACATACAGTTACCTGTACTCTAAAAATAAACTACGATATACATGCAGCCATAAACATATACTAATCTAGATAATTTATCTATGATTTTGGCATATATTCATACATATGTATATACAGCTATGCAAATATACATATAGGCAGAAGTAGAGATACAAATATTAATGTTATCAATATATACTATATAAAATTATAAACTTCATCGCATAGGGTGCATGTTTGAAAGTTATTACATGTGTACTTAAACTTTCAAACCTGTGTAGTCTTGCACCATTCCGCCTCGGCCGGTGGCTTCCGCCCCCGGCCTCGGCGGAAACTAAACTCTCTGTCGTAGCATCCTTATCATTTTATTGGACAGATCATTGGAATGATATCAATTGTTCTATGTTTGGAAAATACTCGAACTTTTAAACCTATGTAGTCTTGCAAGTAGCCCCGTGTGGACGACAGCTACTCTAAAATTCATACTTCTACTACCGAAACACAAACAAAAAGAAAAACTATTAACCAACTATTTGATAATAAAATTTGTGTTGTAAACAAAGAAAAGTTTCTACTATTTTTTTGCCATTCCTCAACTTGGGTTTTAGGTTTTGTAAGCGTTTGTCTCACTCACTCACTTTCATTCAACCATTCTTCCTCACTCCTTCTCACTCGCTGATTCTCATTCTCTCATGTTCACTCGCTCTTTCTCATCACGCGCTCGCGAACACTCACCCCCCCCGCCAAAACAAAATCGATTATTGAATCTTCATTTCTGTGTTTTCACGCGTCGCCGAAACAAATTTGATTCGGCAACTGTCGTTTTTGGGATTCTAAACCCCGTCCGTCCGTCTGTCCTTCCGTCCTTCCGTCCGTCCCGTCCGTCCGTACGTCCGTCCGTCCCCGTCCATCCGTCCGTCCGTGCGTCCCTTCCGTTCGCTCCCTTCCCTCCGTTCCGTCCTTGTCCGTCCGCCCGTCCTCGTCCGTCCTCGTCCGTCCGTCCGCCTCATCCGTTTGTCCCTGTCCGTCCGTCCGTCCGTCCGTCCGTCCGTGGTCCGTCCGTCCGTCCGTCCGTCCGCCCATGTCCGTCCGTCCCTGTCCGTCCGCCCGTGTCCGTCCGTCCGCGTCCGTCTGCCCGTGTGTGTCCGTCCGTCCGTACGTCCGTCCCTTGCGGCCGTTCCTGTGATTGTCCGTTCATCCATCCGTCTGTCCACGCGTTCAATCAAGCGTTTGGCGGCTTTCAATTTGGCGTTTGCGGTCTCGACTTTGGGCTTTTGGTGATTTGGGCATCGCGTTTGCCTTGTAATTGAACGAAATCACAAAAACAAATCTGTTTCTGGAATTGTCGTTTTTGTTTTCTTATCGCGGGCCGTCCGTCCGTCCGTCCGTCTCCGTCCGCGCGTCCACATCCATCCGTCCGGCCACTCCGTGTCGTTCGGGTCCGTCGAGTCCGTCCCGTCCCGCGCTGTCCCGACACCCGTCCGTCGGTGCGTCCGCAGGTGCGTCCATCCGTTCGTCTGTCCGTCCATCCGAGCGGAAGCCGGCAAGATTTGCGTCAACGAACGCATTAGAGGAATGGGCCGGAGCCCCTTGTTTTTCCCATGAGGGTTGGCCAGGGCGCCAGCTGCGCTGGCGAACCCTAAACCCTAAACCCTAAACCCTAAACCCTAAATTTTAGAGGCTGCGCCTTGTATGAACGGCCTTTAGCGGCGCAGCCGAGGTGCGCCAGCGCAGCAATTGGTTATGAAACTTAGGACTTGGGCTTATGCAAATGAGCTTACTTAAATTCCTTGGGCTTTGTATGTCAATGTACTTAAACCCCACTTGGGGCTATACTTGTGAATTCATTTAAACCCCGCTTGCGGTTATATAGGTCCATGCAATTGCACTTTGCCTGAGGCTATATATGTCAATCTATATAAACTTCGCTCGGAGCCATGTATG
>CAJNDT010004556.1:0-2500 GCA_905221615.1 Symbiodinium sp. CCMP2592
GACAGCGTCCATTCGGCGGCTGGAGCCGCACTCAATCGTCAGTCCACGTAATCGTAATCGTCGTGGTTGCTCCTGCCCCTGGAGGTGGTCGGATCATACTTGTATCTCTTGGGTTCTGCTTCTCGGGCTTCCACTGGTGCCTTTCGAGACTTGGAAGCCCATTGCGACCAGGAATCCCTTGAAGGCCAGGACGCACCTGATGGGCCACTCCATTTTTGTCCCCATTGTCCCCAATTTTCTGAGGAATCATCGCTGCTGATCTCCACAACCTCCGGCTCCTTGGAGACAGTCGTATCCCGGTGTGCGGCAGCGGATGATTTCAGTCGAGCGGGTGCCTCCTTTGGATCATTCCATGACCACCAAGACGAATCTTGCCATGTCGAGTCCTCCCCGCCATTGTTTCCATCGGCAAAATACGACGAATCTTGCCATGTCCACTTCTGCCAGCCATCGTTTTCTTGCGAAGTCGACACGGTAGAGGCCTTTCCCTTAGACTCTTCCGAACCGCACCAGGAAGGTTTCACGTCCTTGCGTTTCTCCGAATGGCACCATGTGTCTGTTGCGTCCTTGCCCTTCTCAGCGAACCATGATCGGTCGGAGAACGATGCGTAGCCCTCACGACGACCTTCATACCATGACCACGAGCTCGACATGCACGGGTCCATGGCGACTCACACTCGTTTGCACTCGAGTCATAACACTTGCACAGTAACTTTCACCCCCTGCCCCCTCTGCCCCTTCCGCACACACTAGCCTCGATCTCGCTGATAAGGCCCTTGCGACGACACAGGACGTGAATGCTGCTTTCTGCCACGTACCTCAATCCACCGACCCAATGCTTGAAACTACATTCGAACACAGCGACATGTTTTTCACTCATGTGCAAAAAAAAAACAAATGCATTTTATCATTGCCGCAGCAAGCGCAGCCAGCCCTGCGAGGAATCAACACCTCGGCCACGAGGTGACCGCAGCCCCGCACTTTCGCAAGACAGCGTCCATGCAGTTCCGCAGCACCTAACTTTCACAAGACTAAGTCCGTTGCCCGGCTAGCGAGCCAGAACAACCATACTCATTTATGGATCGCGCGGACCTTGCATAATCCGAACCTGTTCCACCCAACGCTTCCATGCGACTAGGCCCAAACGACGCCGAGCTTCGTCCAACGTATCGCGCCAGGAGAAGTTTGCCAAACCGCGCAGGTAGGCGCCCTGTCTTCCTCCCAGCTGTCGTTGAGTGAGCTCTGGGTCATTCTCTGCAACCCCGTGTCGCCACAACCGAACCAAAGCAGCTTTCGCTGCACGCAGGACACCGTCCCCAATTTCCATGTCCTCCAGATCACTTGCATCGGACTTCTCATCCTCCGGTGTTTCGTCTTCGTTTTCCCACACACAGCTGGGCTGAGCCGCAATCACTTTTTGCCACGCCCGCAGATATTGTCCCCGGAGAACTCCTCGACCCAAGTCAGCGATATCTGCCGCATCCAGCCCGGTCGTCTCATCCTCACGTTGCCTCTTCTCCAGACTCACCAATCTGTCTACGAGCTCTCTTTTGGCTCGTTCTCTTGGCGTACTGGCGTACCGACCGTCGTTCACGTGCGCCATGGCATGAGGCACTCAGGAGCACACTCCACCGAGAACTAAACCAGAAGACCCAGCGCTAGAAGGAGAAGCACACCGCTTCACGACACAATGGAAAGTTCTGAAGAACTGCACACTTGAGCCTTCATGCTTCAGCGTCATAATCGTCATCAGCACAACAACGCGAGGCGTTTACCATGCAATAGATCCGGAGTTGGCAATTTCCTGCTTGCCCCGCCCCCCCCCCAAACACACACATACACACACACACACACACACACACACACATCATTCATCATACCTGCTTACGGCGCTTGGATACCATCGGTCAGGGTGCCACACCTCGTCATCGTCGACTCAGCACACGCTGGCATCACAAAAGCAGCTGGCCTCGCAAGATGTCGGGGGAGCTTCGACCGAGGACGCCTACCTAGCCTCGGAAACCTCGTGCATCACTGTCACTACTAGCTGCAACTTCCGCATGCAACATCTCCAGGCTCTTATAAGAAGCCAACCAGGCAGTGCAACATGTACAACACGCGGTCACCCACACCGAGTTTGCTGCTATAGACTATACTACACTCTATCGCAACGAACGTTGAACGAGTGCATCAATTACATTAGACAGACATCGCAAACGGGACGACGTACATCGACGACATCCAGTAACAGAGAGGAGGAAGCGAAACCCCACTTAAGGCGACATCTGCATCGTTTTTTTGGTTCGTGGAATTGTTCGGAGTGGAAAATTATCCTAGGGGCTAAACCCAGTGACCCGCCTCGCCGGCAGCGACGCGCCAGCGATCGCCGAGGAAGGAACGGGAACGGGACTAAACCGCTTTTTGTTTCGTTCCTGCTCAAGAACCACGAACGTCTAAATTCCTAGCAGATGTCGCCCATCATCGTGAACCGGCAGTTGTC
>CAJNDT010004556.1:7500-13679 GCA_905221615.1 Symbiodinium sp. CCMP2592
TGGGTGCAGTACTTTCAGTAGCTGGGCGGACGTCGACGCCAACGATGCGCTGGACGTATTGATTTCCATACCAGCCGAGATTTCTAATGTACTTTTCGGCATCTCGCATACTTGTCTTGGACATTTCTTCAAACTCCCGCATTCTCCGAACGAGCGTGTCGTTGTGCTCGTGCAGATAGCCTTCGAAACAGCGTCGGTCCGGCAAACCGACTATGGTCAGATCCGTCAGCTTCCTCGCGCGCGACATCATGACGTAGAGCGCCAAAGCATAGTCAGACTCCTTCATCCAAGATGGTTGTGTCAAAAAGGCCACCAGTCCATGTTTGGCGGTTATCCCTTGCATCCCGAAGTGCGTGAGGACTTCTCTCGGCGCCAAAGGAATCTAGCGCAGCCAAATAACCAAAACAAAAAAAAAAAGAGAAAGGTTACATCATGATATGATGTAATCACAACCCGACACCCACCAGCGCACACAATCCCGTGCCTGCTTGCGCACCACTCTGAATTTCGGGTCCTTGCCAACCTGGACCGCAAACCCATTGCTGTCGGCCACCGGCCGAACGAAGAAATGACCTTTCGGAACGCCCGACGCTGGAGGCAGCTGCAGTTCTTGGTATTCCTTGTCGTCTACTTCCACAAGCACACCCAACGGCTGGTAGCGCAGCACGACGCAAGCTGCCCCAGCGTCGACCTGGGGTTCCAGCGGATCCAGCTCGATGCGTCGAACGACGCAAGGCAACTCCCTGGTGAGAAGTGGCTCGGGCAAAATACATGAAATACGAACCTTCATGCCAACGAACAACGGGCACATGCCCATGAGATATCCAGTCTTCGTCATGTTCACGACTTTGAGCGCAGCGCTGGCTTCGTCGGGCGTGAGGTTGCGACCTCCGGTGGGCTTGTCGATCGCCTGCACGAAGTAGAGCTGCTGATGCGCAGCGCGAGCTTCCAAAGTAGACCGTACGTGCTGCAAACGACCAACTTGCTCCCAAGCCAATCCGCCCCAGTATGCAGACAGGAAGTCTTCCACTGATAACGTGTCGGGCTGTAACACTCGCGATTGCAGCTCCAGCCAGAGGTCGTCAGGCAAGCTGGTGCCCTGCCGCATGTGTCCGAGAATACGAACCAAGGCCTGCCCGGATGCGCAGTCCGAAAACCGCCCGGTCCCCGTGAAGTGGACGACGATGCGTGCAGAGTTCTTGAAAAGCAAACGTCCGAGCTCCGAGTTATTGCTGTCCTGCGACTTCCAAGACATGCAAAACAAGGCACAAGCAACATAAACAAGGGTTCCAATTTTTGAAAAAAAAAAACCTTTTCCTGTGATTTGGGATCAACTTCTTCTTCGCTCTCGGACTGCGCCGTGTCCACGGCGGACACTGCTTCCTTCCATTCGCAAAGACTTCTCTTTCCTGCTGGCCGAATTTGCAGGAAGTCCCCCAGCTGTATGCCGACGGGCATGCGACCGAACCATTCCTCCAGGTAGCGGGTAGTGTCCAAAGCCAACGTATCTGCACGCTGTAAAGCAAAACGATAGCCGGCTGCATGATAAACATCGGGCGGTGTCATCGACAGCTCGTCATAGACCTTGCGTTCCAAACAAAAAAATCCTTACACCACCATGAACAATCCCAACGACAACAAAAGACGAATGGTTCACAAGCCAAGCACGGCGGCGACGGCCGTTACGATTCGCCTCTCCAAAGCATCTTCTTTGTTTTTTTGGGCTCGAAGAGACCGACGGTCCAAACAGATATTGGGATTGACGTTAGCCAACTTGTGTAGCGTGCGCGCTTCTCTTCCGAGCAGCCGCACAGCAGCGTGCGTGGGCGCACCTGCCAGGAACCCATCTTCACCGAAAAAGCGTCGAAAGAGTGGTCGTATAACTTGGGTGTAAGCCCATGTTTTGCCGCTCCCTCCCGCACCCAGCCAGAGACAGTTCACGCAGGCATTACGCTTGCCATCAGCCTTGCAAATGCTGCTGTTCGTTCTCTTTGCCCACATGTCGTCCACGGCACACACTACAGGAGCCACAGCGCGGATCTGCTGATCATTCAGTGTGTGCTCCTGCCACCAGGTCAATATAATTATGAATCTCTCTCTCTCTCTCTCTCTCTCTCTCTCTCTCTCTCTCTCTCTATATATATATATACACACACCATCACTGCCTACTCAGGGTCGAAGCTCTGCGTCGATTGCAAGGGCTTTCTCATTGCACATGTATGCACCACATGAAAGGATGGACATGTTGCAGATTGTTGCAGCATCTTACCATACCGAGCACCGCTCTTTACCTGCCTCGATGAATGACTCTCTAACGCGAATTTTAAACTCTTCGCTACTGATGCTTGCGAGGCAATTGTCTTCGGCTCGTACCTCAATCAGCTTCAAGGCATACTCGCTGGGACGCAAATCTTGTGCATTCAACTCCGCCAGAAAGGGATCCACTGCCAGCTCCGGCTCCGATGCCTGATCATCTTCCTCCTCATCTCCCATCTCGCATTCCTCATCTCCCACGTGACCCGCCGCTTCGCCTGCCACTTCGCCTGCATCGACTGCTGGCCACGAAACTAGGACACGAGGAGCAAATCCACTAAACAGAAACGTCGGTTTTGTCTCACCGAACCTCCCGCGACCTTATCCAAATAGCGATGCTGCTGCTCAAAGACCGCTTTGGCATCAGACTGAAACCAAATTTTGCGTGTGCCGGCCGCACCGAAAGCCTGGCCGGAAGTTGTCGCTTTTACGTCTGGCAAGCCGCCGAGGCCTTCAACGACATGCTTCAAGCATTGAAGCGCTTCCTTCGTTTTGTTCTGGCGTCCCGCCATTGCACTCTTCCACTCCTTCTCGCGGAACAGAACTTCGGCCAGATGATCCAAAGACACAGCGTGCTCGGCACATTCCGCGCGCTCGATGGCATCCTCGTGCTCCAGGTCATCATCTACAGAGGCCCCCTCGATGTCCATGGGCCCGGAACCGTCCTGTTGTCATCCACACACGCCAAACAAACGCACACACACACACACACACACACACACACACACACACACACACACACACACACACACACACACACACACGCACACACGCACACACGCACACCAAAATGAGGGGGAACCCAATGCATGTCCTCGCCTGCTCCCCTTCCTCATCGGCTTTGGAAACGTAGGCAAAGCGCTCTGCCCTACGTTGGCTGCTGCTGATTTGTCTCGCAGAATGGTGCAAAGAAACTCGCTCCAGCCAGGTGTCCTGAACGTGACACATGTGTTCCAGGGGAGTGAGTTGAGTGTAGTGAAATCCGCAGGGGATGTCCAGAAAGCAACAGATCCGTTCATGAACTCGCGGGAGGTCGTGAAAAGCATTGCTTCGATTTGGAAACATCTTGCCCCAACACCACATGAGGAAGTACGGGAAGTACCCGCAGTTCGGAAGATCGAGAACCTCGCCAGATCCACAACCCGGCTCCGGCTCCGGCTCAGCAGCTGAATTTCGCAAGACGGCGTCCTCCAAGTTGCTGCCGCCGACAGCTGGACTTCGCAAGACAGCGTCCTCCGAACCGCCGGCACCGTTATGCGGATGCTGGCCGTCCTGCTCATCCTCCTCGACCTTCGGCATCGGAAACCACTCTCGCACACCGACGAGATCCCTGACATACGGCAGTGCAACACCACCCAAAAGCCTCTCCTGAGCAGAAGCTTTGCGCAGCTTCATGCAGGCTCGCCAGTGGCGCCATACCGGGGAAAAGCGACATCGCACGAAACCTTCTTGTTCTCGCGGCTCCAGAACATGACACTGGAAACACTTCCAAGACTCATTGCAATGCTCCTCGCCTGCACAGCGAGGAAACGGAAAAGAGAGCCCGAGCATGCAGCAGGCGAGCTTCTCCTTCTCTCCAGCTGCAGGCCAATGTAAATCCATGGGCACGACGACGTTGTCGTCGGCACCTCGAAGCTCCTGCCGCAGACGTACATGTCTATACACATCACAAGCATGGAACGCGACATGGACTTGACGCTGATGCATGTCGGCTGACCTGCAAAGAAGACGCATATTGCCCGTAGTGCGCATCGAACGGGAAATACCGCACGAAGTCCACTCTCCCAGCCTTGCTGCGAGGCACACGCCGCACGTAGCGAGAGTAGTTGACCAAGGACATGCATGCCAATACAGCACTGGGCCCGCGATGCACGTAATCGTCCTTTTGGTTGTAGGCCACGGGCTGCGACTGTCGGCGGCCCTTGCCAAGGGGGTTCCCGACATCATCGTCTTCTACCTCCGCCACCTCCTGCAACGGAACCTCGCCTGTGGCTTCCGGGTTCGTCTCCGCCTCCAAAGCAACAACGCGCAAATCAGGCCGCCCTTCGGAAAATGCATCCAGCGCCACCTGACGACCCTTCATCATGGCGTACGGGACGAAACGGAAGAACATGTTGTACCCGCTGTAGCTCACAAGCTGCTCCTGTTGAAACAACAGTTGATACGCCATCTCGCCGTTGGACTTAGCAACGCAGCGCTGCATGCCGAAAGCCAGACGGCGCAAGATGCTCAACGCACGAGCTTGTGTGACTTGAGACCGCACAGCAGGCTCGGCTGGCTCGGCCTCCGCAGCATCACCTTGCTCTTGACGCCGACGTTCGGTTTCTTCCTGCTCCAAGCGTTGAATTCCAGCAAAGAGTTCGGGCAGCAGTGATCGGGAACCTCGAACTTTTTCGCGGCATACTCGCCAGTGTAAAATTGGACATCCTTCCATCGGCAAAGACTTCGACACGATGTGAGGAAACATTTCTATCGCATTACCCGCTTAATCTTATACTAAGTAATGAGTAAAAAGCGACCGTCCTGCATATCTCGAAACATGTCAACGAGCAGACGCTGTAAACAGGTATCCAGTAACTCGTGCTCCCCGTCGGCATGCAGTGTCTGCAGATCATACTCGCAAAGACATCGTCCGAGATACTTCACATCCACGTTGCATCTCATGCAAACCTGTGCCGTGGGGTTCGACATGCCCTCGGCGGGGTGATCTCTCTGAGGCTGGAAAACGTGCGGGGACTCGTTTTTCGCTGCTTCTTGCTGTGGCAATGCATCGTGGTCACGAGGGAGAGCAGCGAACCCGGCTTGGGGAACTCGAGGCCAGCCCTTGTAACATTTGAGACGCACCTGCTCCTCGCCCTCGTCATTCCTCTCAGTCGTCAGTTCCAAGTGAAAGCAGCCGAAGCGACATCCACGCTTGCCCTTGGCAGACTTCCTGAGCTGCTACCCACGCCGACACGTGCTACGTTGCAAACAAGCACACACACACACACACACACACACACACGCACACCATAACACACAAAAGACATCGCTCACACAAACACACCCACACCCACGCACACGTGCGGACAGGAAACTTCTTGAAACAAGACTTCGTGCACTTGTGAAAGTGGTTTTGAATGACCAGACGCCGATAGTCCTTGCACAGCTGCTGCGACCACTCGGAACCAGACAGTGCATCTTCCTTGCGGCAGCGGCGAAGATATGCCGGTCTCAGCGAATTATAGCAGCCCGTCAATCGCAAAGGTGCCTGGTCGGTACTCTCCGTGGCCGCAAGCTCATGCCCGTCCGGCTCCTTCTCTCCCAAAGGAGCCCCCGCATACTGATTGCCCGCAGACGCCTTTAGGCGCTCGCCAAGAGGCAGGCGCGCGGCATCGACGGACAGCTGGGCAGCCAAAGCAAGCTGGCTGTCATATCGAATGCGGCTTGCGGCCTCCAAGACTTTCTCGCGCCAACGTTGGAGCTCGGTCACGACCTCACCTCGCGCAGCCCTGGCCATCATGGAGCGCAGACGACTGCCCAGGTCGTGGCCCAACAGAACGATCAAGATGTGGGATGCATCGAACCTCGTCCTTGAGTCTCCAGAGGGCCGCAGAAAGCGGCAATGTCACCGAAGCAACCTGGGAAAGTCGATGCCGCGAAACCATCTTCGTAGAGCTGAGCCTTTCCTGCACGAAAACTCGCTCGAGTAAAGGGTGGCAACGTTCCCAGCACCTCTTCGAAAAACAAAGTCATCATGAGATCGAAAAACCTCGCCTGCGACACGGGATCGGCTGCCAACATACGCCTCATGGCGGCCAAGGACGGCAGCGAGGGCTCTTCCAAGTCCCATCGCAGATCGACGTCGAAGTTTTCGACCTTCCCTT
>CAJNDT010004557.1:645000-810000 GCA_905221615.1 Symbiodinium sp. CCMP2592
TTCATTCATCCATTCATCCATTCATCCATTCATCCATTCATCCATTCATCCATTCATCCATTCATTCATTCATTCATTCATCCATTCATTCATTCATTCATTCATTCCATTCATTCCATTCATTCCATTGATTCCATTCATTCCATTCATTCCATTCATTCCATTCATTCCATTCATTCCACTCATTCATTCATTCATTCATTCATTCATTCATTCTTTCTTTCATTCATTCATTCATTCATTCATTCATCATTTGCGGATTTCTTCAGCAACACAGCCAGCCACCCCTAGTGTCGCCAGTCAATTCGTTTCCACCAATCACGTAGAAGAATCTTGCTGCCGGAACTAACCTTCATCTTGATTCGTTGATCGTTCTCTTCAGACAAGGCTGATCACACTTGTGGCATTATAATGTGTGACATCCAGCTTCAATGTGGGTCTCGCAAGCGCAATCACCGGCGTGGTCTCGTACTGTGGGGGTACTGTCATGCGTCCCATGTTAGTGGTTTGGCGGACCCAAAATTGTAGAAAACCAGTGCTCTGCCCAGTAGTGTTTTAGGTGCGACACAGAGTTTTCCTCGGTACCTGTATAGTTGTACAGTTTTGCTAGTTTCAGGTGGTCAGTGCCTGTAGAACGTAGTTTGAGCTTGCGTGACGGTTTTGCGGTAGCCTCAACCTGTTTTCCCTTGTTTTGTAGTGCTTGGGAGCTTTTAAGAGGTGCCACGACTACTGTCGTTTGGCTCAAGACACGTGAGACCAGCAGTGAGCTGTGCGTGCTGAAAGTGTGAACTGTCCGAGTGTTTTGTGAGCTTGCTTTGCTTGCAAGGGTGCTTGGAACTTGTTTGCCTTAAACCTGAAGGGCTGTTCGCCTTGTAGGTTTTTAACGTGGTAGCGGAGCGTGGTGAACGCTCGTTGCCTTTCAACCAAAAGAAAGAGCCCAATACGTTGACTTGAGGCGTGTTGCTTGCTTGGTTGTGCTTGTGAGAAATGGAAGGCCGTGGCAGGCCAAGCTACTTCAACATCGGTGATGTGCCAGGTGAGCCTGGTATGATCCGAAGGAATAGTAGGTCAGACGCTGCGCCGCCTTACCAGAGGCCGAGAGCAAGCAGTGTGCCTCGGGGTGCTGCTTTTAGTCCGGTGTCGAACTTGTCGGCTCTGGAACGGGGTATGCATCCAACCGGAAGCCCGGTGGTGGGAAGCCCAGCTGGCTCGCCGAACCCTCTTGGAGGTGTGTTGCCACCCCCACCAGGTTTGCCAGAGTTTGGTGGAGTTTCGCCAGTGAATGCACCATCACCGCCCACCGTGGAGACGTTTCTGTACCAGACGGTGCAGCAGCAGCAGCAGCAAGTTGCCCAGATTACGTCTCTAGTTCAGGCTCTTGTGAGCAGGGAAGTGCCTGCGCCACCTACTGCGAGGCAAGGGCCACGGTGGAGAGCTTAGCTCCATCTCCGATTCGTCGGGGAAAATGAAGGTTGATGAGGGAGGTGCTCCCATCAGGAATCCCAAAGCTGAAGCTTATGTTCCTAAGCTGCCTGCGATTGATGGTGGAAAGATGAGCAAAGGCCGTCGCTCGGAGATCGAAGGATGGGCTGAGTTCCTGGAACAATTCCTGCCGTGGATTGCTCTCTTTGATGATGGGATCCCGGAAGATTGCTTCTGAGGTCACCATCAAGCAGTCATCGCTTGAAAAGGGACAGAGCGTGCGTTCAACTAGGACCTTCTTGTACCTGAAGCAAGCGTTGCAAGGGTTTGCTCGTGGGCTTGACTTGGTTGAGCAAGTAGAGAAGGAGCAGCTTGGCTCCCCAGCTGGGTACGAGTGCATGAGGAGGTTGCATCAGGAGTTGTCTGTTGCGAGCCGCATCGAGGCTTCGACGCTTCGGAATGAGGCCCTGCAGTACCGCGCGAGCACTCCTGCCAATCGTCCACTTGACATGTTTCGAAACATCCAGTTGGAGCTTGCCAAGTTTACCCGCTTGACCGCAGGGTTCCCAGATCTTGCGTTGAGTGAGGCAGACCGTTGCATGATTGTTTTGAGAAATCTTGATGTCGAAGTAAAAAAGTATGTTCTTTTGCATGCTAGGGTTGACTCCATGGACCAGCTTGAGACTGCTCTGAAGTTTTATGATGCCAACCTTAAGATCCTGAATTTCCAAGAGAAGGAAGGAAAGGGAGCAGCAAAGGATCACGCGAATGCTTTGACCTTCGGAGACAAGGGAAAGGGCAAGAAGGGTGACAAAGGAAAGGAAGAAAAAGGAAAAGGAAAGGACAAAGGAAAGGACAACAAGAAAGGGAATGAGAAAGGAAAGGAAGAAAAAGGGAAAGGTGGAAAGGACAAAGGCAAGGACAAGGGGAAGACTGCAGCCGCAAAGGACGGCAAGCAAGGTTCTGGAAACGACAAGGAGAAGGAGAAGGAGAAAGCAGAGCGCTTGAAGAACGTCAAGTGTTACAACTGTGACCAGTTCGGGCACTACTCGAATAAGTGTCCCAAGCCCAAGAGGGAAAGAGCATCAGCAGCTGCTTTGCTTGAGCCGCAGGTCGCGGCTGCCTCTTTGGAGCCTCAGATTTTCGCAGCTGCGGTTGATCTGAGTTGTCCGGTTGTTGAGCTTGATGAGGATGATTGCTCGGATTTTTCCCAGGAGGATTGGGAGGAGTTCGTTGCATCTTATGAGTGTGCTTGGTCGGAGCCTGTTGTGCTTGAAGGCGGTGAGCCTGTTGCGCTTGAGGGTTCCATGTTGCATGTTGCGCTTGATAATTTTCCTTGTGACAACCCAAACAGAGCCACAGTTGAGCTTGCAGAGTCCCGCGGTGTCCCAAACAGAACCACAGTCGAGCTTGCAGAGTCCCACCAGGTCCCAGACAGAACCACAGTCGAGCTTGCAGAGTCCCCAGAGTTGAGCTTGGAAGCAGGTCGTTTTGTTGCAGATTTTCAAAATGTCGTTGAGCATGGCATGTTGCATGTGGTAGGTAGATCTGACCATGGCATGGTAGCACACGAGACAGCAGCAGCCAGCCAGCAGCATGACACCATGGATTGGTGGCTCGTTGACTCCGGCGCGTCGGCCCACATCATCAACGAGGACACTTTGAGCCGGGTGCACGTTGTGAGCCACAGTGAGTCTGCCAGTGAGTGTGTTTCTGCAACGGGTGACAGCATTGGAGTTCGGAGGTCTGCGGTTGTCAGGGTTCCATTCGTTTTGGTTTCGGGCGAGACGGTGGTAACAGAACTCCAAGTGCTTGTTGCTCCTGTGAAGTTTAACCTGCTGTCCTTAGGGCGTTTGCTGGGCAAGAGCTGGGTTGTGGATTTCCTGCCAAGTTTTAAAGTTGAGGCCGCTGGGTACGTTCTTCGCACGAGATGGGTCTCCAATTGCGGATGGGTTTTCTCGAGTGCTGTTGAGCTTGACCTTTCCGTTGCAGTTGCCGCCCGAGCGAGCTTGAAGCGTAGTGACGGCTGTGCTCCTTCGTCGGGAAAGCCTTCTAAGAAGGATGAGGAGGAGCAACCGGGCACCCGAGGAGTCCTCCTCCGACTCGGAGCAGGAGTGGCGCCTTTCGGGTCGCCGCCACCTGGCGGAGCAGCACGCGGCGACTGTTACGAGGACTCACGAGGATTTCGAGGGATCCACGATCGCCTTTACGGCAACCTCGATGGTGGGTCTTATGCCGGGCCAGAACCTGCTTTTGGTGCCAGCCGCGGAAGTGAAGAAGAAGACGGCAGAGCAGGCAAAGGCAGCTGCGAAAGCAGCGGCGGAGAAGTTCGTGAAGGAGCGCCAGGAGAGCGCCCAGTGGGCCAAGGAAGCAGAGGAAGCAAAGAAGAAGAGAGCCGCCAAGGCCGAGGCAAAGAAGAAAGCAGCCACAGAGGCCGAGGAGGCAGAGAAGAAAGCAGCCACAGAGGCCGCGGAGACAGAGAAGAAAGCAGCCACAGAGGCCACGGAGGCAGAGAAGAAGGCAGCCACAGAGGCCGTGGAGGCAGAGAAGAAGGCAGCCACAGAGGCCAAGAAGAGGGTCGCCGAAGCGATCGGGGTCCCAGAGGTCAAGAAGCCCAAGGGCAGTGTGGCCAGAGCAAAGGCGGAGCCGTCTTCGGGGTCAAAGGACCCACCACAGCCACTGGTGAAGAGGCAGCCCAAGCCGCCCGTGGTGAAGGCAATGCCAGCCAAGGTCCGGAAGATCGTCTTGAAGAGCCGGGCCCAGCGCGGGATTCCCGGGCAGACGGAGACTGCGCTGAGAATGCTTTCGCAGCGAGCCAAGGAAAAGAAGAAGCAGGGCTACCTCATGAAGGCCATCAACAACGCCATGAAGAAGAAGGCCGAGGAGCACAAGGGGCCTCCGGTGCGGAGGACATTGGAAAGACATGTCAAGGACCACTTCGCGCAAATCAAAGGCCTGGAAGTGCCTTTCGTAGAGGTGACGGTTTCCGAAGTCATCAAGGAACCCCCAGGACCACCAGGATCGCCAATGGTACCGCAACCGAGAACACCACCCGCACGAGCCAAGGTGGAGGCCGCGCGTGCAGTAAAGGTGCCACAGCTGAAGGTGGAAGGAGGCATGGAGATCAATCCCCCACCACCGGTACCGCCGCGGAGGAGGCTTCCCACGCCACCGAGAGACCCGAGGTCAGCCGGACGAGGGGCCTCTGCGCCCTCAGAGTGGTCACCTGTGTCCAGTCTGCCGCCATGGTCACCAGTGTCCAGTGTGCCGGTGGATGCAAGGGCCAGGGAAACCCCAGCCGAGACGAGAGCCGAGGAGCCCCCAGCAGAGAGGAGAGCCGAGGAGCTGCACATCGGGGACGACGGCAAGATCTACAACTCGCGGGGCGAGGTGGTGGAGCTCGAGAGCATCGAGATAGAGTGAGCCATGGCGGTGCACAAGGATCCTCCAAGGACGCCCGCCAATCTTCCGAGGACGCCCACCATCCAGGAATATCCGATGGTCCTTCTTCCTTGGGACTCTCGCTTCTGATGCAAGAAAAGGTTGCGTTTGCATGTGAGCATGATGTTGCCGTTGAGCTTGGTGAGCATGCATGTGTTGGTGGTTTGAGTGAGCATGATTTGCAGCATGGTGAGTTGCTTGAGCATGTTGGCCAGGACCGACCACAGCGTGACCGGAGCGAGGCCCATGATAGCCAGAGTGAAGCATGGTTGCTTAGAGGGGATCGGGAACTGTTGTTGCAGGAGAGTTGGGGTAAGCTAGAGCGAGAACATGTTCTTAGATCGCATGTGCCGTACAATGCGTCTTGCCCGCAGTGCGTGCAAGGTCGTGGGCTTGAACCCGCCAGAAGCCAGGATCGGCCCCAGGACTCAGGGATGAGAGAGGTGCAGATAGATAAGTTTTTCTACAAGGGCCTCGCCTTCCTGGTGTTGGTTTTGGTTGGTGCTTTTGCCCTCGGGGTGGTTCCGTATCGTGAGGTGAGCGGATCCCGAGGCCCAGCAGCCAAGGAAGCCATGTTGAGTGACATGTCGGCATGGAGTCGTAGCGTTGGCTTGGTTGGTGTTGCTCCCAGTGAGTTGACGGTGAGTGTGAAGTCGGACATTGAGGGTGTTGTGAAGAACCTTGCGCAAAGTTTTGCTGATGGTTTGACCGCTGGTGCCATCGAGGTTGTGGATGCCCCTGTTGGTCGGCATGCTGTTGTTGCAGAGCGTGCGGTTAGGACCATCAAGGAAGGTGCAAACACACTGTGTGCTGGGTTGGAACAGGTCGGCTTGGAGCCCTGCGGGAATGGTGTTACGTATCTTTTGATGCACGTTGCCCAGGTCTACAACCGGTACCAGGTGCATCCTGGATCAGCGCTGTCCCCAGAACAGCGGTGCTTGAAGACCACCCGTGGACCGCATGCCGCCTATGTTTGGGGTGCTGCTGTGCTTGCCACTCCTCCTCCCTCTTTGCGTGATAAAATCACCGGCCGTTACGGCCACGCCGCCTACCTTGGACCAGAAGTCGGAAGTGGAAGCCACATTGTGCAGTTTAGGCTGCGGGATGGCACTTTGAAGATTGCGAGAAGCGCAAGAATCCGGATGTTGGTTCCTCTCACTTTTGAGGTGTCGAGCTTGAAAGGTGTTTGTCGCATGTTGCCCGGAAGAAAGGATGATTCCCAGAAGAAGCTCCCCGAGAGCAGTGGTGACAATGTGCGTGACCTCCCGTTGCCGAACACCGCAACCCGAGGACCACCACCAGAGTGGATTGAAGAAAACGGGAGAACCCCAAGGTGCCGAGCTTGCCGGCTGCGCGGTTTTCCAGCAGATAAGGCCTGGCACACCCAGAAGTGCCGTGATCGATACGCTGAGTTTGTGAGAAACTCTTTCGACCCCAGCCGGGCAATCCTCGATCAGGCCCCAATTGAAGAAGAAGTGACCGGGCGTGATGATTTGGGTGCTGGATTTGGTGTTGATCTTGGGCTTGAGGTGCCGGATGATCTTGATCCGTTCCCGAATTTTCCATTGGACGAGGATTTGGCTGAGTATGAGCCCAGTCTGCCTGGAGTTGAGAATGAAATAGAGCTTGGAGAAGAACTCGAGCAGATCGAAGCCCCGAGCCCAGGCGAGCTTGATTTTATGCAAGTAGATCCTGAACCTCTTGAGGCACTCCCTGAAGAAGAGCGGGAGGCCATGGTGTCCAGTGTAATGTACCGAGAGTCCATCTCCTTTGCTGGTGCGTCGGTTTGTTTTGCGGGAGCCGCCACCAAGGTTGTTACTCCTCAGGTTGTCGAGCTTGGGGGGGAGAAGCTGCTTGTCGAAGTGCCAGCTTCTGCAAAGGACGATGTGACGGGGCACCTGCTTGATATTGGCTTGACCTATGAAGGCATGTTGCGTGAACTTCGTGCTCTTGAATCGCTTGCTGTCGGTGATGTTGTGTGGCATGTTGATCCGAAGCAGAAAGTGATCTCTACAAGGTGGGTCTCCAATGCCAAAGTAGAGCGTGTTGAGGGGAAGGAGAATCCGCTTGTCAGGTGTCGGGTAGTTGCTCGTGACTTTGCGCAGGGAGCGACCGCGGCACAGCTTGGCATCTCTGCTGCCACAAGCTCTGCAGAAGCGCTGCGAACTTTTCTTTTCTACGCGGGTTCCAAGAGAAGGAACATCGTCGGGTTGGATGTGAGCACCGCGTTTCTCTTCGCGGACCTCGACGAGGAAGATGGCCACATTGTGGTCAGGCTGCCAGACGGAGTGAAGGGCAAGGACGGCCGCCGTGGCTACTTGCGCCTTAAGAAGGCCCTATATGGTCTAAGAGTCGCAGCTCAGACCTGGTCGCGTCACCTGGCAAAGCTGCTGAAGAAGCTCTGTGACCTGGAGCCCTGTGAGACTGAGGCTTGTTTGTTTTCAGGCTCTGTGCTTGGAGGCCAGCGTGTGGTTGTTCTTTGCTACGTTGATGATCTTCTCATCACAGGAGACAGCGATGAAGCTATCTACCATGTGGTGGAGCAGCTGAAGACCGCTGTGAAGGTGAAGGTCACAGCCGATCTGGACCGCGACGGTCAGATCACCTTTCTTGGAAGACAGATTGCCCGAGAGCATTCGAGTGACTCCCTGTGTGTCACCATGTCCGATTCCTACTACGAGGAAATCTACAAGGGTTTCTTCGGGAACTCCAAGGTGACCGCGTGTGGCACGCCGCCCAACCTAAAGGAGTTGTACGACAAAGAAGATCCTTGTTTGGAGAAATCCCTGTCTTCTGAAGCTGCTGCGAGGTTTCGCAGTTCCCTGGGAAGGCTGTCATGGCTTGCGATGACGAGGGTGGATGTGGTCTACTACGTGAGCATGCTGGCCCGAGGCCAGGCGAATCCACTCGAAAAGCACGAGAGAGCTATGAGAGCTATGTTGCGTTACTTGAAGTATATTCAGGGTTTTAAGCAGGTAGTGAACCCGGTTGATGAAGAGAACCTGCGCCTTGATTGCTATGTGGACGCTTCCTGGGGTAGCGAGAAGAATGTTGACAGGAAGAGCATCAGCGGAGGGTGCGTAATGTTGGGAGGCTTCTGTTTGAAGGCCTGGAGTCGTCTGCAACAGGCTGTTGCCTTGAGTTCTGCCGAGAGCGAACTCTATGGGCTTGTGGAGGGCGCGAAAGAGGCTCTCTCTATCCGCCGCGCCATCTCGCATGTCTTTGGATGGGCAGATCTGCCAAAGCCCCATCTTTTCTGTGACAGCGAGGCTGCAGTTGCTATCAGCAAGGCTGATGGGCTGAGGAAGGTGAGGCACATTGACCTTAGGGCGTGCTTTATCCAAGACCAGCTCAGGCAAAAGCAGATTTTTATCTTTGGCGTGCGCGGTGAAGCCAATGTTGCAGATTTGTTCACCAAACCTCTTAGTTGGACTGTTACCTTGAAGCACATGTGGGGACTTGGCTTGCGTGACGTTGCCGTTATTGCGTGTGTGCTTGATGGCTTTGTTGCGTTGTGCGGTGCAATGCTTGTTGGTAAGAACCATGTTAGCTTGCGTGACCGTTTTGTCGCCATGCCGCATGCCTCTTGGTTGGTGATTGAGTTCTGTGCCCCCGTTGAATCATCGATGAGAGCGGCTAGCCAGGACTTAAACTGGGTGAATGTGCTTACTGTGAGTGAGCGTGATGATGGTGCCAGTGCACAGACCTTGCTTGAGCTCAAAGCCATCTTTGCTGAGCAGATCAAGAAGAAAGGTTTTGTCTTCTTGTGGGCTAGTACCCCGTGCACAGGAGGCTGCCCATATCAGAGGCTGCGTGCCCGTGATCCAGCTTATCGCCGAGGGCGGTTGGCTCAGCACTGGAGGCTTCACCGGAAGCTCTGGAGAAGCTTGGTCGAGCTTACTAGCTTTGTGCATGCTTGGGCCATTGAGTGGCCGCGTGCTTGTGCTTACTGGTCTTGGCGCCAGACTGAGCATTTTCTTTCCTCACGCCCCTACGTTTTGCACGACGTTCCAGTTGATGGTTGTGCGCTTGATATGCGGGGCCGCGATCATCTTCTGATCGCCAAGCGATGGCGTGTTGTTACCACACACCCAGCAGTCGCTGAGAGCATTCGTGTCTATCGTTGCTCTGGGAAGCATGAGCACTCGAAGGACTTCGACCTCAAGAATACACAGCACTACCCGGTAGAGCTTGTAAAGTCCTTCTTCGAAGCGTTGCGCTCTTGACTTTTTACGAGAGTCTTGTCGTTGTCGAGGACATGTTGCTACATGTTTGCTGCGCAGCCCGTTTGCTCAAACTTTCCGGTGTTTTCTTTCTTTGCCAGGACGTTTAAGATGTCTCTGGTCCCTTTCGCTGCCGAGCGTGCCATGGTGTTTGGCCTGGTTGTGGAAGTGCAAGAGAAGCTTCTCGAAGTTCCGAGTGTAGGGCTTCTCGCTGTTGTGCTTGTCCCACTGCTTGTGGGTGTTGCGCTTGGAGTGTGCTTGCAGAAACTGCGTACCGAGAGCTCCCGCGTCAAGACTGTGCAGGACCTTCTTTCGTTTCTGCCAAGGTCGGGCCAGAAGATGGCTGTCTTTACTTCTGCTTACGGAGACTGTTTCCACGTGCGTAGGGACTGCCACGGCCTCAGGAACGCGATTCCGAATCGCATCGCTACTAAAGTGGCGTGCGAGTACTGTTTAAGGGAACTCCACCTGGTACCTCCGACAGCTACTGCGTCGTGGGGGGGTGTAGAAAACCAGTGCTCTGCCCAGTAGTGTTTTTAGGTGCGACACAGAGTTTTCCTCGGTACCTGTATAGTTGTACAGTTTTTGCTAGTTTCAGGTGGTCAGTGCCTGTAGAACGTAGTTTGAGCTTGCGTGACGGTTTTGCGGTAGCCTCAACCTGTTTTCCCTTGTTTTGTAGTGCTTGGGAGCTTTTAAGAGGTGCCACGACTACTGTCGTTTGGCTCAAGACACGTGAGACCAGCGTGAGCTGTGCGTGCTGAAAGTGTGAACTGTCCGAGTGTTTTGTGAGCTTGCTTTGCTTGCAAGGGTGCTTGGAACTTGTTTGCCTTAAACCTGAAGGGCTGTTCGCCTTGTAGGTTTTTAACGAAAATGGGCTCGGTGGCCCCGTGTTTTGCAGCATCTTTCTGCCAGTGTTTTAGACGTAAATCTGCTTGCGTTGTGTTTCGACTTCTCCTAGAGCCGCTAGATGCTCGGTTCCTCGATGTTCCTCTTCGCTGGGTTTTCTATTGCAACTCTGTTGGTTCGTACAGGGTCTGCCTGCAACCCTGCTGTTCTCTCAGAGTCTGGACTTTGGCTCACACAGAACATTCTGATCTGCAGCCTTGGTCGATTAAAAGACCCAAAAAAATGCTTTCTTGCATCAAACTGAAAAGTCCAGTGTCTGGACTTTTTCCTCTCAAAGTTGCGTCTCTACAGCCTCGGATTACGTCCGACGACACGCCAGCGTCAAAACTCAACATCACGCGAGCCCACTTGAAGGGTCCGAAAACACGCGAAAACAAGGGACGCGTCACAGTTCCCCCACAGTTTCAATTCCTGAACAGATGCGTTCTCCATTTCCAAGAAGTTCCATGGGGTGCTTCGTTGGAATTCGAGCTAAAAAGATGCTGCGCGTGTCATCAGATTGAGACGTTGTTGGCCAGGCTTTCCAGCCCATTCTGGGATCCACTTTTTTGGATTCAAAAACGAAAGCTCCCTTCCCAAGAGCTGCTTCAGGTCCCAGTTTTGTATTCCAAATTCTGGCCGGTTTAGACCCAGCCGGGCTCAAAACCATGCTCTGAAAATTACAAACACGCAGAGGGACGCAGGCTAAGACTGCAGGGATGTAACGTGACCAGTTTAGAAGAGAAAAGCCCAGACACCAGAGACGTAGAGAGACGTACAGCAAGGATGCAGGGAAGTTTTGCTCAGCTTCTTGTCGAATCAAAGCTGACCGACGTCCAAGCGACACGCCGGCGGAATGTCGACGTCGATATGCTGTTTCTGATCGCTTGACTTCATGTTCAAGTAGGTCAGCCCTACCGTTCAATTTGGCACAATGGGCTGTGGGCTTTTCCAATGTTTTTGTCGTTTTTTGGACCCATTTTGCGCGTTTTGCAGCATCAAATCTGCTTGCGTTATGTTTCGACTTCTCCGCAAGAGCCACTAGTCGGTTTCTCAATTTCTCTTCCCTAGGTTTCCATTTCAACTCAGGTTGGCGTCCGATACGTCCTCTCAGAGTCTGGGCTTTTCCCCAAGACTAGAAAGGTCAAGTGTGTCCTTGCAGCCTTGGCTTACTGCCCCTCGACGTCCCTAGTGTCTGGGCTTTCTTCTTGTACATCCCTTGGCCCACGTTCCTCTGTGTGTTGATTGTGAAAATAAGTCCGGTGTCTGGGCGCTTTTCTCCCTGTAGTGGTCGCATTTACGTCCCTGCAGCCTCGACCTACGTCCCTCCGCGCTCTTGTGGTTTTGTTCTTTAAAAAACCTACAGTTCTTTCCCTGCAGCCTTGCTGTTACGTCCCTGTACGTGCCTAGTGTTTTGGCTTTCCCTAATGTAAAAGCCGAGTTTGCCCCCTACCCCAATATAAAATTATTCCAAACGGGAAATGGAGAAGTACTGGGGGAGGCCCATTGTGGCGAAGCCAGAATTGCTTTCGTTTCGTGGGCCCAGAAACGGGGTCGTCCGCAGCATCATTTCTTGGGCTCATCCTGCTTCTATATCCACTGGAGATCAGTGTCAGTTTGCAATGTCATCGAGGTATCTCGAGGATCTTTTTAAGCCAATCGAGATCTTTGACGTTTATTAGGATGCATCGCTGCGACACGATCATCGAAGCTCCTGTCTAGGATTGCCAAGATCTATGGCTCTATGGAGTCAGCAATAGCCAATAGCTTGCAAGATCATCGAAGCTTGTTGAAGCCTTTTCTAACTCCAGCAAGTGGACTTGGAGCCAGCTCCGGCTTAGAATTCTCTGTAGTAAAGAAAGAAGAAAGGCAGCCCACGTGTTCGTTCGAGGCCACATCAAGGCCACTTAACGTGTGGTTCTCAAGCCACATCAACGTGTGGTTTTGAGGCCACATCATCTGAGCGGTCACAAGGTCCCGCTTTTTGCAAGGAGTCCCAACCGGGTCCCCCCGGGCCCATCCAAGTCCCACCTTCTGCGTCACCGAATCCCGTTTTTTTGCTCGCCGGGTCTTATCCGGGTGTCACCGGGTCCCATGTTTCCCACACAAGAAGTTTCATCTGGTTGTCACGTGTCCCATACTTTGCTAGCCAGATCGAATCCGGGTCCCACCGGGTCCCACCGGGTCCCATCCGGGTCCCACCTGGGTCCACCCGGGTCCCATTTTTCTAGGGCCGGGTCCCACACCCCGTTTAGGTTTTAAAAGTTTAAATGAACGGCGAGGCGGGACCCATGCACGGTTTTTGTGCATGGAGCTGCCTTTAGCATTGTAGTCCAGGTCATGTCCCAAACGGTGTCAACACTTCTTCAGTGAAAGCATGCATGAATCAAAGCATGTTCTCGCGAAGCTCGCACTGCTTCAGCAGTTGAGACTACGGTAAGATTGTAAGCTCCGAACCCACGAGGGAGGCTTTGGAAGGCTTCAGTTTCTGTCTCGAAACCCCACAAATGACGGTTCAAGAGGCTTTGCACTGTTGGTGAAAATCGCAAGCTTCGCGACTCCAAATGTAGGGCTGGAAAAGTCCAGCAATTCTGGCTTCGCTTGAGCGGGCCTCCCCTGTGCCCGTTTCTTTCATGTTGATTTAATGTACTTCCATAAGAAAGCAAGGCTTGGAAGCTTTAATCCTGAAAGCTTGTTTTTTTCCAAGCTGGACGCGCGCCTGTGTGCCACAGTCGCCTTGTTGTGTAGCAGTCAGGCGGACGTGCCTCAAAGTAGAAGAATTCGCGACCCCCCAAAATGGGGCCGTTTGGCGGCCCCATTTTTGGGGTCGGGGTTCCAAGCCTCCAACTCATGCTCAAACTATATATTTAATGAGGCCGGGCGCATGTCGCAGCCCTGTTTTCGGGGCCGCGAAACGGCCCCATTTTTGGGGTCGCAAATCGCAAATGTTCGGGGCCAACCAGCTGGATCTCGGGCGTGCGCCTGCCTGCCTTTGTTCCCGCAGTTTTGGGCATCATGCAGACGCAAGATTGAAAAGCCAGAAGTCTTGTCCAAAGCAGCTGCACGCTCACCTTAAATGCCACAACCAGCGGATTTGCAACTGGGGAGGCCCATTGTGGCGAAGCCAGAATTGCTTTCGTTTCGTGGGCCCAGAAACGGGGTCGTCCGCAGCATCATTTCTTGGGCTCATCCTGCTTCTATATCCACTGGAGATCAGTGTCAGTTTGCAATGTCATCGAGGTATCTCGAGGATCTTTTTAAGCCAATCGAGATCTTTGACGTTTATTAGGATGCATCGCTGCGACACGATCATCGAAGCTCCTGTCTAGGATTGCCAAGATCTATGGCTCTATGGAGTCAGCAATAGCCAATAGCTTGCAAGATCATCGAGCTTGTTGAAGCCTTTTTCTAGCTCCAGCAAGTGGACTTGGAGCCAGCTCCGGCTTAGAATTCTCTGTAGTAAAGAAAGAAGAAAGGCAGCCCACGTGTCGTTCAGGTCCGAGGCTTCTGGTGACCCCTTTAATACATCCGGGCCACAAACGTTGTTCGCCACATTAGGCCACGGCCACTTAACGTGTGGTTCTCAAGCCACATCAACGTGTGGTTTTGAGGCCACATCATCTGAGCGGTCACAAGGTCCCGCTTTTTGCAAGGAGTCCCAACCGGGTCCCCCCGGGCCCATCCAAGTCCCACCTTCTGCGTCACCGAATCCCGTTTTTTTGCTCGCCGGGTCTTATCCGGGTGTCACCGGGTCCCATGTTTCCCACACAAGAAGTTTCATCTGGTTGTCACGTGTCCCATACTTTGCTAGCCAGATCGAATCCGGGTCCCACCGGGTCCCATCCGGGTCCCACCTGGGTCCACCCGGGTCCCATTTTTCTAGGGCCGGGTCCCACACCCCGTTTAGGTTTTAAAAGTTTAAATGAACGGCGAGGCGGGACCCATGCACGGTTTTTGTGCATGGAGCTGCCTTTAGCATTGTAGTCCAGGTCATGTCCCAAACGGTGTCAACACTTCTTCAGTGAAAGCATGCATGAATCAAAGCATGTTCTCGCGAAGCTCGCACTGCTTCAGCAGTTGAGGCACTCGTTTGCCGTGTGCTTTCTAAGATAAGATTGTAAGCTCCGAACCCACGAGGGAGGCTTTGGAAGGCTTCAGTTTCTGTCTCGAAACCCCACAAATGACGGTTCGAGAGGCTTTGCACTGTTGGTGAAAATCGCAAGCTTCGCGACTCCAAATGTAGGGCTGGAAAAGTCCAGCAATTCTGGCTTCGCTTGAGCGGGCCTCCCCTGTGCCCGTTTCTTTCATGTTGATTTAATGTACTTCCATAAGAAAGCAAGGCTTGGAAGCCTTAATCCTGAAAGCTTGTTTTTTTCCAAGCTGGACGCGCGCCTGTGTGCCACAGTCGCCTTGTTGTGTAGCAGTCAGGCGGACGTGCCTCAAAGTAGAAGAATTCGCGACCCCCCAAAATGGGGCCGTTTGGCGGCCCCATTTTTGGGGTCGGGGTTCCAAGCCTCCAACTCATGCTCAAACTATATTTAATGAGGCCGGGCGCATGTCGCAGCCCTGTTTTCGGGGCCGCGAAACGGCCCCATTTTTGGGGTCGCAAATCGCAAATGTTCGGGGCCAACCAGCTGGATCTCGGGCGTGCGCCTGCCTGCCTTTGTTCCCGCAGTTTTGGGCATCATGCAGACGCAAGATTGAAAAGCCAGAAGTCTTGTCCAAAGCAGCTGCACGCTCACCTTAAATGCCACAACCAGCGGATTTGCAACTGGGGAGGCCCATTGTGGCGAAGCCAGAATTGCTTTCGTTTCGTGGGCCCAGAAACGGGGTCGTCCGCAGCATCATTTCTTGGGCTCATCCTGCTTCTATATCCACTGGAGATCAGTGTCAGTTTGCAATGTCATCGAGGTATCTCGAGGATCTTTTTAAGCCAATCGAGATCTTTGACGTTTATTAGGATGCATCGCTGCGACACGATCATCGAAGCTCCTGTCTAGGATTGCCAAGATCTATGGCTCTATGGAGTCAGCAATAGTAGCTTGCAAGATCATCGAAGCTTGTTGAAGCCTTTTCTAAGCCAGCCAGCTCAGACGTGTGGTTTCGAGGCCACATCATCTGAGCGGTCACAAGGTCCCGCTTTTTGCAAGGAGTCCCAACCGGGTCCCCCCGGGCCCATCCAAGTCCCACCTTCTGCGTCACCGAATCCCGTTTTTTTGCTCGCCGGGTCTTATCCGGGTGTCACCGGGTCCCATGTTTCCCACACAAGAAGTTTCATCTGGTTGTCACGTGTCCCATACTTTGCTAGCCAGATCGAATCCGGGTCCCACCGGGTCCCACCGGGTCCCATCCGGGTCCCACCTGGGTCCACCCGGGTCCCATTTTTCTAGGGCCGGGTCCCACACCCCGTTTAGGTTTTAAAAGTTTAAATGAACGGCGAGGCGGGACCCATGCACGGTTTTTGTGCATGGAGCTGCCTTTAGCATTGTAGTCCAGGTCATGTCCCAAACGGTGTCAACACTTCTTCAGTGAAAGCATGCATGAATCAAAGCATGTTCTCGCGAAGCTCGCACTGCTTCAGCAGTTGAGACTACGGTAAGATTGTAAGCTCCGAACCCACGAGGGAGGCTTTGGAAGGCTTCAGTTTCTGTCTCGAAACCCCACAAATGACGGTTCAAGAGGCTTTGCACTGTTGGTGAAATCGCAAGCTTCGCGACTCCAAATGTAGGGCTGGAAAAGTCCAGCAATTCTGGCTTCGCTTGAGCGGGCCTCCCCTGTGCCCGTTTCTTTCATGTTGATTTAATGTACTTCCATAAGAAAGCAAGGCTTGGAAGCCTTAATCCTGAAAGCTTGTTTTTTTCCAAGCTGGACGCGCGCCTGTGTGCCACAGTCGCCTTGTTGTGTAGCAGTCAGGCGGACGTGCCTCAAAGTAGAAGAATTCGCGACCCCCCAAAATGGGGCCGTTTGGCGGCCCCATTTTTGGGGTCGGGGTTCCAAGCCTCCAACTCATGCTCAAACTATTTATTTAATGAGGCCGGGCGCATGTCGCAGCCCTGTTTTCGGGGCCGCGAAACGGCCCCATTTTTGGGGTCGCAAATCGCAAATGTTCGGGGCCAACCAGCTGGATCTCGGGCGTGCGCCTGCCTGCCTTTGTTCCCGCAGTTTTGGGCACCATGCAGACGCAAGATTGAAAAGCCAGAAGTCTTGTCCAAAGCAGCTGCACGCTCACCTTAAATGCCACAACCAGCGGATTTGCAACTGGGGAGGCCCATTGTGGCGAAGCCAGAATTGCTTTCGTTTCGTGGGCCCAGAAACGGGGTCGTCCGCAGCATCATTTCTTGGGCTCATCCTGCTTCTATATCCACTGGAGATCAGTGTCAGTTTGCAATGTCATCGAGGTATCTCGAGGATCTTTTTAAGCCAATCGAGATCTTTGACGTTTATTAGGATGCATCGCTGCGACACGATCATCGAAGCTCCTGTCTAGGATTGCCAAGATCTATGGCTCTATGGAGTCAGCAATAGCCAATAGCTTGCAAGATCATCGAAGCTTGTTGAAGCCTTTTTCTAGCTCCAGCAAGTGGACTTGGAGCCAGCTCCGGCTTAGAATTCTCTGTAGTAAAGAAAGAAGAAAGGCAGCCCACGTGTTCGTTCGAGGCCACATCAAGGCCACTTAACGTGTGGTTCTCAAGCCACATCAACGTGTGGTTTTGAGGCCACATCATCTGAGCGGTCACAAGGTCCCGCTTTTTGCGAGGAGTCCCAACCGGGTCCCACCGGGCCCATCCAAGTCCCACCTTCTGCGTCACCGAATCCCGTTTTTTTGCTCGCCGGGTCTTATCCGGGTGTCACCGGGTCCCATGTTTCCCACACAAGAAGTTTCATCTGGTTGTCACGTGTCCCATACTTTGCTAGCCAGATCGAATCCGGGTCCCACCGGGTCCCATCCGGGTCCCACCTGGGTCCACCCGGGTCCCATTTTTCTAGGGCCGGGTCCCACACCCCGTTTAGGTTTTAAAAGTTTAAATGAACGGCGAGGCGGGACCCATGCACGGTTTTTGTGCATGGAGCTGCCTTTAGCATTGTAGTCCAGGTCATGTCCCAAACGGTGTCAACACTTCTTCAGTGAAAGCATGCATGAATCAAAGCATGTTCTCGCGAAGCTCGCACTGCTTCAGCAGTTGAGACTACGGTAAGATTGTAAGCTCCGAACCCACGGTTAGTGTACTTGTTCACATCTGTTTTACTACTTTATGTTCGTGCGAACATTTGGCTCAAGTTGTGCTGGCTAGGCATCTTTTCGAAATGCGTTTTCATGTCTGCATGCTTTGCTTTTTACTGACATTGTCTCAGACTTCTTTGCAGGCAACATTTCACAGCTTTACAACATCACTTCGCACAACCTTCTTTGTAGTCTCCTCGCGGCCGGGGGGGGTGCTTCAGCCCCACAAGTGGGCTCATGGCTTCGAGTGCGGGGCTAGCGGATACCGTTGATGCTCTTTCAGTGCAGAGTGTTGGCCACCAGCATTATCTCGATTTGCTCTGCCGTTGGTTGAACGAGTTCGGCAGACGTCTCTCTCGAGTTGAGCGTGCACTGTTGCGTGTGTCCCGCTGTGAGCGTGAGATCACACGCCTCAATCGCTGCAACTTGCTGCTTCTTAGGGCACTTGAGGAAGCTAGGGACGAGATTAACTCCTTGCGTTCTAGGGTTGCTGCTCTTGAGACGGCCGGCTTGTGAGTATGAAGCGTCCTGCGGATCCCGATTGCAATCCCGCGCTTAAGTTTCCCACACTGCCAGCTTCAAGTGTCGCTCTTCCGGTACCAAACCCTAAATGTAGATCCTCAGCCCCGCCTCTGCCCGCCAAAGGCCTGGATCTTCCTGAGCCTCCTTCAAGCCGGGAGCCTGATGCTCTACCGGTTCAGGCCTCGAACTCTGGGCCTGCCTCCTCTTTAGGGGGTTCTTTGGGTTTAGGTCCGCCTGCCTCTTTGGAACTTGCTGATCTTCAGAAAGCTGCTGCCGCTTTTAGGTCTTCGGGTTTTAAGCTAGGCCAGGCCCCTTCTGAAAGGCAACGCGCTCAAGCGGGCATCAGCGTAAACGCTTCATTTTCTCCAATTGCAAAGCAGGCATTCCTTGCCGTTATCTTGTCTTTGGGGTCTCTTAGTGAAATAGGCCAGGGCCTCGCAGGGAGCAAGCAGGATCACTTGCCTCGGTTACTATCTTTGTGCGTGGCATCGACAGTGATACGCTACTGCTCTGCGTTCAAGCAATTTCTGGCTACTTTGAGTGATATGCAGATTTCGCTGGACTCACTCACGTCATTTCAAATGGCTGATGCATTGGTCGTGATGAGTCTGGCCCGTAGCTCTGATCCTGAATCTGGTTCTCATTCTTCTACAGCGATCAAAGCGGTTCGCTGGGTCTACAAAATGCTGGAGGTGGCATGTCTTTCAGTGAGCCATTCCCAAATTATTACCAGTTTTCTGAAGAGTAAGCTTCCTCGCGAAAGGAAGGAAGCGGTGCCGCTATCACTACATGTGGTGATCCAGATGGAAAGAAGAATTCTCTCTCGAGAGGCCTCGGACCCTGAAATCCTGCTTCTTGGTTCCTTCCTCGTGCTCATCTGGGCATCGCTGAGGTTTATGGACGCCCAGAGGGTCCATTTTACTTCCTTGGCGTATGATGGCCAATCGCTGCGAGGGAGTTGCTTCCAGACAAAAACCACTTGTTTTGGACAACCATTCGGGTTGCTTTGCCATGCTTAGGACCAGCCGCTTCAGCTCAATCGCAGAGTTCTTTACCACAATTTGCAGAGTCGAATTCGTCTACATCTAGTACTTTTCAGCCTTCAGGCCAGGGCCCGCCACATCATACAGTGTCTCTGGCGAGTTCTCAGAATGCTTCTGCTTCCCCGTGTAGGGGCCAGTTTCCACCAGCCATTTTGGCATCACAGCACTCAGCTTCGCTTCCATCATCATGCGTCTCGGCTTCGTCTCCGGTGTTCGGAGGGGCGTTTGCAGGGAATCTTTCCCTGGCGTGGTACCCTTGTTGGGCACTGCTTCGGAGCATCCGGCTCCAAATGATCCGCATCTTGCGGGCGTGCATCAGGCTCCAGCTTCGCTTCACAATATGCCTAATAGTGCTCTACAGGTTCCGGCCACTTCGGTAGCCTCTGCTTCTGAAGTGCATGTTCATGATTACGCTTCATGCCTCGCGTTACTTCAGTCAGCTTGTTGGCCACCACCGAGCGCGCAGTCTCGCTCAGTAGTTTCGGCAAACTCTGTTTCATCAGGCTACTGGAACTTTGGTTGCCAGGTTAGCGATCGCACGGCACTCACTCGGGTGTCTCGAGCTCTGCCGGCTGTATGCAAAGCTCTGAACAAATTCTTGCGCTTACAGTTCCCAAATGAATCCTGGAACTCGCTGTGCGTGGCTAAGAATGTGGTCACCTCGGCTCATCGGGATACAGCTAATGTGTTGGGGTCTTTCAATCTTTCGGTTAGCTTGGGTTCCTTCACTGGGGGTTCGCTTTGGCTTGAGGATGCATCAGGCGATCATCTGCGCTTCATACCAACGCTTAATTCCCAGCTCAAGGGCAAACTCCTTTGCACGAAAGAAAACCCCATCAAATTCCCAGCGCATTCTTGGCATATGACAGAACCCTTTTGTGGTGAAAGATGGGTCTTGACTGCCTTCACCATGGCAAACTGTGATAATGCCCTGCTGGGTCCGCTTGCATTCCCTATTTCTCAATCTGTGTCCCAGGCATCTTCAGTGCGCCCTGTGATGACGCAGCGAGCCGAGCCGTTATCAGCCGCTTCAGGAAATGCAGTCAATTGGGGTCAACCTTCGGCTTTTGGGTTTAGGCACCATTCCCTAAGGCCCCCGGTTTCTGCCCCGGCCCCACGTAGCCCCTCGCATGCACTGGATGCTCTAGCGAACATCCCTCAGCGCTTTTTCCTGGACATTTGCTCGGGTGTGACCAAACCGCTCTCATGTGCAGTGGCGGCGTGTGGCCTGGCTACGCTTTCCATTGACATTCTTTTGGACCCAGCGTTTGACTTACTCCAAGATGATTTCTTTGAGCAGCTTCTGTTCATGTGCGGTTCAGGTGCAGTGGGTTACTGCGCGGCAGCTCCTAGCTGCTCGCATTATTCGCGCTTGAAGCTTTCAGGTGGGCCACCCTTCCCGATCCGCACGCCGGAACACTTGGATGGAGTTCCCGGGTTGGGTCCTTCGGACCTGGCTAAACTTCAGGAAAGTCACGAAATCCTGTCTCGCTGCTGCAAATGTGTGTCCATAGTCTATTCAGCTGGTGGGCACGGTCATATCGAACAGCCCCCAGGAGCATTGTCCTGGGAAGAGAGTTGCCTACAGTCTTGGCTTCATGAGTGCTCAGCTTCCATGATCTGGGTGGCTGCATGTGGCTATGGCCTCCCCTGGAAAAAATCATGGTTGTTTGCTTCCAGCTTTGCGCCACTGCGCAATATGGGTTGTGTTTGCGAGCATGGAAGAGATGCACATCCAGTCATGCGCGGCCTCGACAATTCCGGCTTGTTTAAAAGCAGGCAAACAGCTGAGTATCCTGAGGCACTTGCAACCACTTTTGCAGCTCAGATTCAAGTGCTTCTGGCCAAGTCAGGCCCTGCATTGACATTGCGGGATGCCCTCACATTGGTGCCATGTAAGCCTATGGATCAATTACCCCATGCAGTTCATGATGGGGCAGGTCGTCATTCGCACGCTGACTGGAGTGCACCCTGCGCGCCAGATCTGTTGCGGAACTTGCGTTCTTTCCTGCTTAAGGCAACCGCATCTATGAGCGGTCCATCCCGCCTCCTTCAACGTCGCTATGAGCCCAGTAAAGAACCGCTTTTTTCCGCTTCAGAAGTTGCTCGGGTTAGGGAAGGTTTTTTCTCGGCATTAGGCATTCCAGCTCCAGACAACGCTTGGCTACAGAGGGCACACCAACCCTTGGCTTTAAATGCTTTGGAAGCTGTCGCTCAAGTGTGCTTAGATGCGGATACAACACTCTTCCCATCCTTGAAAGCAGGCGTACCAACGGGTTTCCAGTCGGACATTCCGCCATCGCATAGTTTTTGGCCCAACATTCGTGAATCTTTAGATGATATACCACTCTCGATTCATTTGCAGAATTGGCGCTCTGCTACGGTGGAACCTGCCGTTACCCGCAGGCTGCTTCAGGAGGAACTTGATCAGGGTTTTTGTTTCAGGTTCCAGGGATCGTTGGCCGATGCCCAGCAACGTTGGCCCCTGGGGGTTGCGCTTGGGAAACTTGCAGTGGTTAGGGCCCCAGGTAGATCAGAAAGGCTTTGTCTCGACAACTCAGTGTGTGGCACCAATGCGAACTGTTCGGTGCCAGAGAAGCAGCATATGCCTTCAGCTCGCGATGTGTTGCATTCCTATCCTTTGCGTGAGTGCTCGCAGATTCAAGGTGCGCTCTCGATAGATATTAAGAGTGCCCATAAGCGCTGCGTGGTCAAAGATGCGGAACAAGGCTTGCTTGGGTTCACATGTGAAGAACCAGACGGGTCCAATGCCCTCTACTTCTATCGCACATGCCCATTTGGGGCCACGTTTGCCCAGCATTGGTGGGGGCGACTCGGCTCATGCATCCTTCGTATCCTTCACATTCTCCACACGGGCCATCTGTTTGTAGATGATTATCTCTTTTCTCAGGAGATGTCCATTCTTCCAGCAACGGGTGCCATGATTTGCATGTTCATGCAGATTATGGGGGTGCCTCTTTCCTGGCATAAACTTCAGATCTCTGTTCGGGTCACTTGGATAGGCTGGGATTTTCAGTACTCTGCTGGTATCGTGTTGCTTAAAGAATCAAAGCGCTTAAAATTGCTGGGCATGGTGCAGGATTTGCGGCAAAACCCCCGCTTGACCAAAAAGGATTTGGAACGCTTCATTGGCTTGGCACTTTGGGCCACAAGCCTTTTCCCGGTCATGAAGAGCATGCTGCACACTTTCTATCACGATCTTTACAGGCCAGCTGCTACGAACTACAGTATTCCACCAGAACGGTGGCACGAAATCGCAAGGTACTTGTCGCAGGATTTGCATTTCACTGTGACGCCGCCAGGTACGGGGATTCCCATCGGTTCCAAAATGCTTTCGGCGCGTCACCAAGACCTGCACTCTCTTCAAGATCTTGAAAAAGTTCGGGTATCTGATCGTAGGCTTTGGATTCGGGTCTCTAGTCAGCACAGTAAGAAGCGAAAATTGAGCTTGAACTCGCTGCGCATTCTTGGTCTCCTTGAGCATTGGCTGTTGCACATGTCACCATTCCGCTCGATGAGACAGCCAGCCACTCCGCTCTTTGATGCACGTGCGGATGCCAGCGCCAAGGGCTCTCATTGCTGCATAGGGGGCTACGTTCGCCATCCTTCATTGGGTCACCGCTGGTTTCAACAAACCTTTGCTCACGCTGATTTCTTAGCTTTGGGCATTGGGGTTCAAGCTGATATGGCAAGGGAGATTTCGTGTTATGAAGCTCTTGCACAGGCAGCGCTGATACTTGCGGCATCTGCCTTGCTTCCATGCAGTTGCATCCCAATTACTCTCAGAGCTCTTTCGGACAACACGGGTGCTGAGGCAGGTGTTAACGACTCCTTGACAACAAGTCAGCCACTGTGTTTCTTCTTGGAGCGGATTTCCCTTCTTGCGGCAGTGCATAGAATTACGCCTGATGTTTCGCACATACCGGGCGAGGCTAATGACAAAGCTGATGCACTATCTAGACCACAAGAGCATCCCTTGCCTCACGATTGTCTGCAGCATGAGCGCATTTCAGCAACGCTTCAGGATCTTTGGCTACCGCGGCCAATGATCAGTGTGTCACCTTCTTCGGTTCAGCTTCCGTGGCAAATTCGTTCGCGTGGAGTGCCCACCAACCTCACATGAATTCGGGGTGTTTGCTTGGCGAGGTTTCTGGGTAGTTCTAGATTGGTGCGGTTGGACCACCCATCAACCTCGTAGTACCTGCTTGACTTGCTGCCCGGGACTTGTGGGCATCCGGCACTCCACGGAAAAGGCAGTCCTTCTGTCGTTTTAATCCCTCCGGGATAACGCCTAGCCAGCACAACTAAAGTAGTAGAACGGTTAGTGTACTTGTTCACATCTGTTTTACTACTTTATGTTCGTGCGAACATTTGGCTCAGTTGTGCTGGCTAGGCATCTTTTCGAAATCCTCACCCACCCGCCCGTTTCACGCTACGCGGTCTCACCGGCATTGGCTACAAGAACAATTCAAGATCCCCGTAAAAAGAAAATCAAGAGTACCGGCTTCGGGGCAGCCGTATCTAGAGTGCTGTGCTTCACCATCGTTTCACACCAGCCCGTACACTTAAACCTTAGGGCGTAAAATACACTTTCGAACCTGATCCCTTTCGTTTGCTGCTACACATCGGGCTGGTTTCTTGGCCTTTGGAAGCCAACCGACATGGCCTCTGGCTAAAACGCTGCAGCTTCTCTTGCATGTACTACCGCCACATATGATGCAAATGCAACCGTAACCGTTGCGTCTTTCTGTTTCGCTGTTCTTATAGCTTTCGATTCGTTTCTGCTTAGCTACGCATATGCATCGCTTTACGCTCTTTCCAGTTGATGGTGCGGTTGGACCACCCATCAACCTCGTAGTACCTGCTTGACTTGCTGCCCGGACTTGTGGGCATCCGGCACTCCACGGAAAAGGCAGTCCTTCTGTCGTTTTAATCCCTCCGGGATAACGCCTAGCCAGCACAACTAAAGTAGTAGAACGAGGGAGGCTTTGGAAGGCTTCAGTTTCTGTCTCGAAACCCCACAAATGACGGTTCAAGAGGCTTTGCACTGTTGGTGAAAATCGCAAGCTTCGCGACTCCAAATGTAGGGCTGGAAAAGTCCAGCAATTCTGGCTTCGCTTGAGCGGGCCTCCCCTGTAAGCCAGAACACGCAGTCATCCGGGTTTGTAAAGAGCGTTGTATTGGGTACCCGTTTGTTAAACGGGATACAAGTTGCCATTGGGCAGGGATGGACCTTGCTGGAACTTGTCTGCTTGAGACTGTCGGCGGGACGTGACGTGACTGACCCGCTTTGAGCCAGGGCCTGGACGACAACGCCAGCGTCACGCGAGCCCACTTTAAGGGTCCGAAAACACACGAAAAACAAGGGACGCGTCACAGTACCCCCACAGTACTGGTCGAGTGTCTTCGTTGTGACTATGCACGACACCTAGAGCCATGCCGTCCAAACCAGGTGCAATCCAAAAGGGGCACATGATGTATGGAACATGTACGGAGGCGATACTCGCTGATCCACTCAGCAGGCGATTGCCATGCAAACCATGAGCCCAGCTTCTCACCAGGGTCTTGCAAGGGCCGTTACACAAGCGAAGGTTCGCCACACATGGTCCCTTGTCCATGCGGAGATATAACAGGCGCAAGTCCACTTGCACTAGCACTTCCATGAGGTTGTGCCCTTGTCGGGACAAGCGCGGCTCTCTCTCTGGACGGTTTCCCCACCGCCCTCCGTTCCTGCTGAGAGGATCACGGATCTAAAATTTCGAGAGGACCTCGGAGGCCTTATCGGCTCTAAACTGCAACAGAGAGAAGTTTCGGGTCGAACAGGAGCTACGCTACAGCCGATTTCGTTGAAGGAAATCTGCTCGCAATCGGAAGTCGAACAGAGTTCGCTCACTCGCTCCGCGAACTGCAGTTTCGCTCGTTCCGCTCGCTCGCGGACTCCGCTAGCGCTCCGTTTTTCGCTCGCTCGCTCCACTCGCTCACTGCAGTTCGCTCCGCTCCGTTCGCTCTCTGTTCGACTTCCTCCCTCGCAGATTTCCTTCAACGAAATCGGCTGTAGCGTAGCTCCTGTTCGACCCGAAACTTCACTCTGTTGCAGTTTAGAGCCGATAAGGCCTCCGAGGTCCTCTCGAAATTTTAGATCCGTGATCTTCTCAGCAGGAACGGAGGGCGGGGTGGGGAAACCGTCCAGAGAGAGAGCGTGCTTTCACGCTTTGCTGGCCTCCAAGCAAAAACTGCAAAGCTTTAGGGTTCGCTTTCTGAACGGGAGTTCTGAGGCTGCATCTTCGATCTCATGCTTCAAAGCTCATGCTGGAGGTCCGAGGTGAGGTCCCGAGGTCCCGAGGTCCCGAGGTCCCGAGGTCCCGAGGTCCCGAGGTCCTTAGGTCCCGAGGCGAGGTCCTGAGGTGAGGTCCTGAGGTCCCGAGGTCGACCTGTCACGTATTTCGTGCACGCGTGCTTATTTTGCAGGATTTTGCGCGTCATGTGCTGCCATGAGTGTAGAGCTGCCTGTGGAGCTTTCCTTGTCCCAGCTGCCCGTCCTCGATCCCCTTTGACTTTGTGAAACCCGCGCCGCGGTTCATTCAGCTCAGCTAGGTGATCTAGGGCACGGCAGCTCAACTAGGGCACAGCTCAGCCAGGGCACATGCAGCTCATGTGGGGCACTTTAAGGTACAGCAGCACAGCAGCACCACACAGCAGCACAGCAGCACCGCACAGCAGCACAGCAGCAGAGCAGCAGCTCACTTAGGAAGCACGGAGTCTCACGAAGAGGGCGATCCCGCAATGGTGCTGCTCAGAGCATGGTTTTGGGCAATGTTGCTCATGATGTCCATGCGGCTGCTGTCTGGGGCGGAGGGCGAGCTGCCGGCGCAGCCAGTGGCTGAGGAGCCGGTGGCTGAGGAGCCACTGGCTGAGGAGCCGGTGGCTGAGGAGCCGGTGGCTGAGGAGCCGGTGGCTGAGGAGCCGTCGGCTGAGGCGCCGTCGGCTGAGGCGCCGTCGGCTGAGGAGCCGGTGGCTGAGAAGCCGGCTGAGGAGCCGGTGGCTGAGGAGAGTGACTCCTCTTCGACATCGACGTCCGAGCGAGCGCGGATTTTGGAAGATCAGTCGCAAGCTTTCGCCGCGCAGGAGGCTGAGCTGGAGTTTGAACGGCAGCTCGCTCGTGAGAGACGTCAGCAGCAGCGGGCTGATCGGAGGCAGCGTGAGGCTGCCGAACGTGCTGAGAGGCGCCAGGTGGAGGAGCAACGGCAGCGCGAGAGGCAGGCCATGGTGGAGTCTGAGGAGCGGCGCCAGGCGCGGGCCGAGCGGACTGCTCGTGTTGAGCAACAAAGGGCGGCTGCAGAGGAGGCTCGCCGACAGCAGGAGGAGGTGCAGCGGCAGATCGGCCTGCCTGGGTTTCCGGTGGCATTCCTGCAAATTTTGCAGGGAATACTGCAGTTGGTCCAGACGCAACATGTCTTCATCAGTGAGCTGGCCAGGACAACAGACGCCAACGCAGAAATGATGCTTCAGTTGTTCCGGGAGATCCAAGAGGCCACCGCGTCTCAACGCCGAGGTCAGCAAGAGACGATGGCGCGGCTGCTCGATCTCATTGGCCGGGAGATGGGGGCCTCACTTGGGCGAGCTCCACCTGCACCTGGCGGAGCCACACCGAGAGGAGCTGCGCCTTCGACGCCGGGCTTCGTGGCGCCGGGCACACCCTCAGGTGCCAAAGCTGGCCGTGCCAAAGTTGCAACAGTTCAGCGTTGTATGAAATGCCATAACTGCTTGCTGAGACTCGAGAACCCAAAGTCGAGAAAGCCGTGCTTGGATCCTCCTTCAGTCCTTCCGCCACAAAGAGAGAAGCCGCCGGAGCAGGTCGGCACCAGGCCGGAGCAGGTCGGCACCAGGCCGGAGCAGGGCGACACCAAGCCGGAGCACGTCGACACCAAGCGCAAGCGCGACAAAAAGGAGAAGAAAGAGAAGAGGAAGCGAAGGAAGCCATCCGTCGAGGCACCTGACCGGCAGCCTTTGGGGCCGGACAAAGGCGGTGGATCTGGCGGCTTCGCGGGCATGGAACAGGCGTCGTTGCCCTTGATGGGCTGGTAGTTTCGCTCAGCTGGGCTGGGGGCTGGGGCGAGGCAGCAAACACAGCAGCGACAGCAGCACAGAGCAGCACACACCAGCACACAGCAACAAAAGCACAGCTGCCTAGCCCAGCCACGTAGCACCACGAGCACAACGAGCACCGCCCCTGTCCCCAAACGGATTTTTCACGGTGAGCTTAGTATGCAAGTACATCCTAGTCGTCGAATCCGTTTGGGGGCGGCGGGGGGTGCAACGAGGGAGTGGCGTTCACCCTGTGAAAGTGTGCTGCGGGGTTCGGTTTTTGTTCCGGGTGTTCAGGGTCCCCAACCCCTTTCGGCCCCGACTGTAGGCTTGACCCCCTCGTCCCTGCAAGTGGTCCGTGCGCGCGCTCCCCGTAGGCTCTCCCCGCTGTTCTGCGTTAGGTCCCCGCCCTACTGCCCTGAGTTGCTGACTTTTTGCCGCCGCCGCAGCTTTGCCTTTCAAGTCGGTGGGCGGTGGGTGGGGCGGGTGGTGCCGGGAGCTCAGAGTGGCAGCCGTAGGAGGGTCCGCCCTAGGAGTGCAGGTAGGACCGTTCCGTGTGCGCCAGGCTTCGGGGTTTTGTTCCGTGTGTCAGGGTTTTGGGGCTCCGAGGCTGCCAGGCAGTGCCCTTTGTTCCTCCCTCCCCCCCGCTCCCGCTCCCTCCTCCTTTCTCTCGCCGCCCAGGTCCGACGTCGCTTGGCTGGCCGGGCCCCCGCAGTGCAGCCGTAGGAGGGTCTTCACTAGGAGTGCAGGTAGGAGTGGTGTGCGTGTGCCAGTTGTGTTCCGGGAGTAAAGGCGTTTAGGGGCTCCGAGGCTGCTAAGTCTCGCTTTTGCTCGGTCACTCGCGCACACCTTGCCGCCCAGGTCCCATGGTTGCTTGCCCCGAGTGCGGGAAGGTCTTCAAGTTCCCGAGCCAATTGCAGAGGCACCGGGACTCCGTGCACTTGAAGCTGCGCCCCTTTCGGTGCGAAGAGTGCAGCTACACAGCCTCGACGCAGAGCACCTTGGAGACTCATGTAAGAATCCGCCACCGAGATGAGCGGCCCCACGAGTGCCACCTTTGCGGCTACCGGTGCCACAAGGCAGCTGACCTACGCAAGCACCTCTCGAGCCACGAGAAGAAGCGCAAGCTGGGGGTGCCCCGCGAGGACTGTGTGGCGAGCTGGCTTGAGGACGCGGAGATCCAGTTCCAGCGCGGCTTCCGGGTTGACCTCCATGACGGACAGGAGCCCAGGTTCGCTCGCATCGACTTCCTGATCCGGCAGCCCTGGGGCCTGGTGGCGCTTGAGGTCGACGAGCACCAGCACAAGCTGCGGGACGGGGACAGGGAGGCCAGGCGGCTCCGTCGGATTCGTGCTGCCCTTCCGGTGGTCAAGGTGGTGCGCTACAACCCGGACGAGTTCACCGTGGATGGCCAGCCGAGCGAGGTCACGGGGAACGAGCGGCACCGCAGGCTGATGAGCTCCCTGGCGGCTGCGCCGGAGGATGGCTTCGAGGAGCTTCTTCGACAGGAGCAGCCCGGGGGCACGAGTGCTGCCGCGACTGGGGGGTGAAAAAACCGAAGTCCTGTCGCTCGGGTTTGTACCTCACCTCGCGCCGCGCACCCGCCGTCGCGCGCCGCGAGGTGCTGAATCGGGTGCTGAATTGGGTGCTGAATCGCGAGGTGCTGAATGAGGTGCTGAATTGGGTGCTGAATCGCGAGGTGCTGAATGAGGTGCTGAATTGGGTGCTGAATCGCGAGGTGCTGAATGAGGTGCTGAATTGGGTGCTGAATCGCGAGGTGCTGAATGAGGTGCTGAATTGGGTGCTGAATCGCGAGGTGCTGAACGAGGTGCTGAATCGCGAGGTGCTGAATGCTGAATCGCGAGGTGCTGAACGAGGTGCTGAATCGGGTGCTGAATCGCGAGGTGCTGAATCGGGTGCTGAATTGGGTGCTGAATCGCGAGGTGCTGAATGAGGTGCTGAATTGGGTGCTGAATCGCGAGGTGCTGAATTGGGTGCTGAATCGCTAGGTGCTGAGTCGCGAGGTCTGCGCGTTCACTTTTGTGCGGTCGAGATATTGGGCTCTTCAAAGCAATTTGCGGCTTTGCTCTTCGTTGCTATCATGGCGGGACAGAAGGCTCCGGAGAACAATCGCCTCAACTACCTGGTGAGGCTTCTTGGGCCCAATGGTCCCCGCACGCTTTCTGATGCGGAGCGCGCCAAGCTCAGCAGGGAGCTGCAGCAGTTGAAGGAGCACCGGGCCGAAGGCGTCAGGACTCGGCGGCACGTCACTGCTGAAGCCGACCGCACGGTCGACGAGGTGCGGCGGGGCAACGCCGGCTTGGAGAGGCGCTTTGACCGGGTGGAATCCACTTTGGCAGCGAGCTCGGACCGGCTGGACCGCATCCTGGGGCCGGTGGACCAGGCTGGCAGCGTGCACGAGCTCACCGTCATCATCCAGCTCGCCGCGCAGAAGCGGGCCGAGAAGCGCAAGCTGGACAGGGCCGAGGACCGGTTGGCACAGAAAAGGCGAAGAGAGGCCGAGCTGGTGGAGATCAAGCCCGATGAGGGGCTGATGCGCCGGTTCGAGGCCCAGGGCACCTTTTTGTACTCTGGGCTGAGATGCCGTTTGGCTCGCTGTGAGGAGGGCGTGGCCACACTTCAGCTGGAGGCTGGCGGGCCAGAGGCGATCCGTGCTCTGGAGCAGAAGCTCGAATGCTTTCACTTCCGGTCCCGGGTCCTCAAGCTGGAGGCGATCACGGGAAAAGGCCCCTTCGAGGTGCAGCTGGTGAAGGGCAGGATCCGGGATGTCACGAACAACAAGGTCGTGGCCCCGACGGCTCTCCTGGCCCTGCGCTTCACCGTGCCCAACTTCAATCCCGCGGATTACTTCCTGCCAAAGACCGTCGAGGACGCTGATCCTTCGGCCAATCAAAGGGCCGTTTCTTCAGAGGTCCCAGTGCCCGCCGAGCCGATCCAGCTGAATGTTCCCCAGGTCGAGGAGCTTGAGCTTTCCGCTGAGCCGATGGAGCTGGACGCCTCCCAGTTCGAGGAGCTTCCCGCTGAGCCGATCGAGCTGGACGCCTCCCAGTTCGAGGAGCTTCCCGCCGAGCCGACGGAGCTGGACGCCCCCCAGGTCGAGGAGCTTTTGGCCGAGCCGACGGAGCTGGACGCCCCCCAGGTCGAGGAGCTTCCCGCCGAGCTGGAGGCCATTTTTTCCCCAGCTGTGAGAAAGGACGAGGATGCAGAGAGCACAAGAGCTCCGCCGAGCGTGGCCGAGGAGGTCGAGGACGCCCTGACCGAGAATCACAAGCTCGCCGTCCAACGGGCCCTTGCAGAGCAGGAAACGAAGCGCCAAAGGGAGACAGGGCTTCCTGGGCACGGTCAACGGCCCCTGGCTCGAGGTCTGCGCCGAGGACAGGGACTCCTACGACAAGGCCAGGATGCGGGTAAAGAGTGGCTTCGAGGACGGCTATGTGCTGGAGTGCCAACTAAATCTCGGGGGTGTGAAGGAGCTCCCGGAGAGCTTCGTGCCCGGGGCTAGGGTCGTCCAGGTCCGACTCGTGGCTCTGGCGCCGAAGGAGCCCGAGCTTCTGTCCGACAGCCTTGTGGGACTTGGGGCAACTGCTGCCACCACTGCCTCCGAGCAGCCCGCCGACACCGAGCTCGCGGACTTTGAGGAGCCTGGCTCGCAGATCGAGGAGCCGATGCCGAGATGCAGTGCTCCGAGCCCGAGCAGGCCGTGGAGGAGGTGCTGGGGCTCAAAGTCCACCGGACCTCAGAGGGCTGGTTCCAGCTCACGCCGAGGAGCCTGGAGGACTACGAGGCCGCCCGGACGGTGCTGAGCGCCAAGATCGAGGAGAAGGTCGTGGCCAAGATTCGGCTGGGCCTGGGGGACAAGTCCTGGTGGAGCTACAAACTTTACCAGGTCAACTTCAAGACCGAGAAGCTCGTGAGTCCGAGCAAGCAGTCCGTCCCGGTGGGCAAGGCGAAGGTGCAGTTCCAGCTGGCTTAGACAGCTGTGTTTGGTTTTGTCAACGGCCGTTGTACAGTAGCAAAGGACTCGCACAGGAGATTATCTCAGTCCTTTTTTCGGCTGTGAAGCTCGGCCCGCACACGCCACGAAGGCGTCGGGCCCGACTCACCGGGCGAGCGACAGTCGCCAAAAAATCCGAGCTCCGATTTGTGCCTGGAGGTTCCGCGGTCAAGCTTGTGAGCCCTTGCTTTCCCTGCAGCCACTTCGAGTCTCGGGCGTGGTGGGCGGTGGGCTTTCTTTTGGTGGCCTGGGTCCCGGAGGCGCCATCCCTGCTCTCTTGAGTCCAGTGTGCCTTGTTTGGTCGGCCAGGTGATGTCGCTCAAGGAGACCTGGGAACGCGACCACGGTCGGGAAGAGCGCCGCCGGATGCTCGATGAGTGCAGCTCAGCGGAGTTGCACCAGCTCCTCGAGGAGGTCAACACAATGCTCTTGGCCAGGCCGTTTCCTTTTGGGGGATCGGCAGTCGTTGCGTGTGTGACCTGGCAGGCTGCGAATGGAGGAGATCCGGCGAGAGCAAGAGCAGCCGGGACCTTGGCGGGACTTTTTTGCACCCGGAGGTCCCTTATGACACTTTCGACTGTCAGGGAGCGACGACGTGAGCCGAAGCGACAGCTTCCCCCGCCAAAGAGGCTTCGACAGTGATACGGAGGGGGCGCGGCCAAAACATTTTCCGGTCGTCCGAGCTCCGAGCTGCCAGTGCTTCTTGCGTTTGTTGCAGCCGGTCACGCCGCACCTAGCCTTTGGCACTTGGGACCGCCGCAGCCGTTTTCAGATCAGTTTTGGGCCGGCGGGGTGGGCGACGCGAGCTGAGCTGAGGTGGGGCTCGGGCCGTTGTTTTTTTCCGCTCTCAGCCTGGCCCTGGCAGGTCCATGGCTGATCGGGCACGAGAGGAGGAACTGGCACTAGATGAGCAGCTGATCGAGTACGCGGACATGGTTTCGGATGCGGCCCTCAGGCTTCCGTTTTCGGTGAAGGAGCTTCGGCCGGCGTTTGTTTCGAAAAAGCACTTTGCCGAGTTGATGGTGCTCAGTGCCAGCCTGACTCCCAAGCAGCGATCCAGGCAGAAGTTTACAATCCCGACGGAAAACGGCCAGAAGCTCACCTACCGGGTTGATCCCGCCGAGCCTCGGTTCATCTACAGAACCGAGGGGAGCTGCGTGATGTGTATCGCCGAAGAGTTCAACAACACCAGCAACAGTGCGATCTTGCAGCGCATGGTCTCGAACATGACGGGCAACCACAGCAGCAGACCGTGGCGCGTCCGGGTGCCCACAGCTCCAGGACAGCCCACCCGAGGCTGAGATTTTGCAGTTTTGTGAGCTGGCCAGCACAGCAGGGACCCACTACAGCTCGGAAGGCCGCTCGCTCGGCGTTTGTCTTCCCAGGGGTCGTTTTTAGGCCAGCTCGTTAAGTTCACCAGCCTCTTGCCTGCCGGAGATAAAAAAGAGACCGGCTGTCCGGCAGCTGAGCTTTCCAAGCATCAAGCCAATTCTAGAAGAGGTCGTGGCATGTAGGCTTACAGCACTTGAGCCGTTTTATCGGGCTGCGGGTGGGGCGGGAGAGCGACTTTGCTGGAGGCCGGAGAACGTAGCTTGTGAGTTTTTTCCATTCTCGCTCCGGCCAGGGCATGGACCTCGTGCAGATGACCAGCGACCAGCGCCGACGTGCGCTGTTTGGGCTGACCCTGGAGGAACTTGCTCCGACCTCGTTTCCGCTGTCACCCCCCTCTCCCTACTGTAATCCCAAGACCTAAGGCGCTGCTGCAGAAGGACCTTTCCGTCGTTCTCCTTCAGAAGGTCACCCTCAGAAGGATGTGGGCAGGGGCCTCGGCTGCTTCCTGACCCCAACGTTAGACTTCGGGATCTTCGCCCCGAGGACATCCGCCAAGCGCAGGAGGCGGACCAAGCCCACCAGGCCTCAGTGCCCTGCACCCCTGCACGCCCCTACAACAGCCCTTCTCGCCGAGGACCGCCGAGATCGAAGCAGGAGCCGTGGACCACGTGGGCGATACATGGAGGCAGTGTCTCGGGGTGCCTGAAGCCTTTTCTTGTTGTGCTGGGCCTCTTTTCTCCTTTCAGGCAGACCCCGCTGAGAAGCGCGACGACAGAGGATCCCGCTGAGTCTCCAGGAGCTTCGCATAGGTCCCTCGAAAAAAACAGTCCGAGGAAGGGGGATTGGGAGGGTCTTTGGGATTTTCGACTAGGGTTTAGGGTTTAGGAATTTCCGGTGCGGGCGTCGTGGGCCTCGTTCAAACTCCGAGGGTCGGAAAGGGTGCCGGCGCCACGGCGGGCGGGAGGCGGCCTAAGGCTACCAAAGAACAGCGAGGCAACACCAGCCCACTCTTCGGTCGAGTCCGAAAACATGGCGCCCAAGCGCACCTTGTGTTGGGATTCTCCCCTGAAGCGGCCTCGGGTCGCCGGGGGGTTCGAGAAGCTGCCTGTGGAGGTGCTCGTGTCGATCGTGGACTTTCTTGTGCCGATCGGCGGTCAGAAGGACCGGTTCGCGCAGTACAGTCGCATGTGCGAGCGCATGTACGGCCACCTCGCCTACAACCACGAGGTGATGCCTCTGGCGCGCGACGCGGTCGCGCTGCTCGGCTCCTGCCGGGTGCTCCGCCGGGACCCTCTCTTCGCGAAAACCGTCGTCTTCCTGAAGATGCTGCACCATCGCTTCGTGGGTTTTTGTCGGGAGATTCTCGCCGTCGAGTGCCGCTGCCCGCAGTACGAGCTCCGGGCCCTGGAAATCACCGTGGAGCGGATGCCCCCGGCACAGGGGAGGCGCCACGCTCTAGAGCAGTCGCTGCTCCGCCTTGAGGTCAAGGCGTCGAGGTCCAAGCGACGCTGCAATCGTCAAGTGGCGCACTTCGCCGGCCTCAACCGAATCACCGATGAACCCGTCCGGGGTGAGATGGACCAGGTCATGGACGAGGGCAAGTTCAAATTGCTCTGGGTCTAGTTGCCGTCAGGGCGGGGCCACCGGCCCGGGATTAAAATCGCGGAGCTGTCTCACCGCCAGCGGCACCGGCCGCCTCGTCAGCCGCGCCGCCGGCTCCCCCGCACCCTGAGCGCGTGCTTCAGCAGGGTCTCGGAGCCGTCCGTGGCCCTCACGGTCATGGAGTCGTAGCTCGCCACCTCCCTCGCGGGGCCGTACTGGGGCTGGAAGCTCCTCGCCGCGTTCGTCGGGGCCCGGAAGGCCCCGGCCTCCTCCAGGCGCCGCTGCCGGCCCTCCGTCAGCCGCTTGTTGTGCTGAAACTTCTCCGCGTTGTCCTGGTAGACCCGGAAGCTCGCGGCCGGCATCGTCTCGACGTCCTCCGGGGCCACCGTCACCGCGGCGTGCGGCCGGGCGTTGTAGGCTTCGCTTACCTCGTCGATGTGCTCCCCCCAGCCGCCCCCGTCCCGGGCCACCTTGCCCGCCAAATCCTTTTTCAGAGTCTGGATCGCCCGGTCGACCACGGCCGTGGCGTTCCGGTCGGAGGGGTCCTTTTGCCGGTGCACCGCGTCCCCCGGCAGGGCGGTCTCCAGCCCCCGGAACTCGTTCCCGAGATCGGTGGTTATCGCGTAGCTGCCCTCTCCCTCCACCAGCTGGGGCACGATCCCCGGCCGCCCGCGTCACCGTCTCGGCCCGCTTGTCGGGCAGGGCCTTCGTCGCCACCTCTCGGGTGAAGACGTCCTGCACCACCAGTCCGTACTTGTTCCCCCCTCGTGTTTTGGGAGAAGTCGATCAGGTCCGCCTGGAGCCGCTTGTCGGGCCCCTCGGCCGCGCTCTTCCCCAGGCTCCCGGGGCTTGGGGGCCAGGATTTGCCTCGCCACGTCGCTCCGCAGCGCCGCCGCGGCCCGAGCACTGGTGAGGTCCCGCCGGTCGGGAAACTCCCGCCGGGCGATTTGGAAGAGCTTGCGGGGATCCCGCACGTTGAAGTCTCGGCCAAGCTGCTGCAGCAGCCCGATCGCCTCCTCTTCCGCCATTTTCTTAGTCCGAGTCCCCTCTGCGGCTCTTCTTCTTGTGACCCGCTGGCCCAGGGAGTTGAAATTTGCGATGAGGGGATAGCGCGTATCGCTCTGGCCCTTGGACCAGCAGTCGCAGGAGATTTGGAGGGTGCTGCCGTTGCCCAGGATGGGCTGGCAGGAGAGGGGGGTTTGGCACAGCAGGTTTCTGATGATGCGCGGGGTGAACTGGGTCTGGACCAGATTGAAGATCCCGCCGCCCTCTGCGCCGGGAGCGGTGACGAAGTAGCGGGCGTCGAGGGGCCCGAGGTCGTTGGTCCGCAGGAACCGGCTGTCCGCCTCCGCCTTGGTCCAGGAGTCGCAGCGGAGCCGCAGTGTGCTTTGATTGCCCAGAATGGTGTCGCCCGACAGGGCGCTTCGAGGAGCAGGTTGCGGATGATCCTTGGGGTGAACTGCTCTTGAACCAAGTTGAAGATTTGCCCGGACTCCGCGCCCGGAGCCCGCACGAAGTAGCGCAGGTCCGCGTCCGCCTGGGTTTGGAAGCCCGCGCCGGCGATGGCGTCGTCGATCTCGATTTGGGTGCGCCCGCTGGTCCAGTATTGGGTGAGCGTGGCCGTCAGCAGGGAGTCCAGCTCCGTGCGGGGATAATAGGCGAGGAGCTCGTTGGCCACGTAGCTCTGCGTCTGGGCGGAGGTGTAGTAGGCCGACAGATCCACGGAGACCGCAGCGGCGATGGCCTGGTCGGTCTCCGCTCTGGTGTAGAAATCCAGCAGGGCCGTGATGATCTTGTTGTCGACCTGGCTGCTGTCGTCGTAGGAGCTGAGCGCCGAAGCGATGCTGGAGGTGACGGAGGCAGTCGTGGCGTAGTTGGTCCGGCCACGAAGCTCGAGACCTCCGCCTGGGTCCAGTAGGTGAGCAAGGCCTGGTCGATCAGGAACTGCTGTCCGACGTTGAGGGCGTCGGTGGCGTCGGAGATGGCGGTGTTCATCTCGGCGGTGCTGCTGTAGGCTCCCAGGGCGTCGGCGATCGCCGTGCCCACCTGGACCGTGGTGCTGTAGGCGGCCAGGGCGGCCAGAATCTCGTTGCCGACCCAGGCCTCGCTGGCGAGCGGCGCCAGCAAGGCGTCCGTCTCCGCTTTCGAGTAGCTGTCCACGGAGAAGGACAGGGTCCAGTTGTCGTTGGCCAGCTGGATGCTCAGGGGCGCCGCGGCGTGCAAGTTGCGGATTTGATTCGTCCCGGCCAGCAGGTCCCAAGTGATGTTCGCGGGCCAAGCGGGGGCATTGACCAAATTGGTGGCGCCGCCAAGCGTGGCGAGCTCCGCCAGGATGGCGTCGATGGATGCCTGCAGCGCCGTGATCTCGCTGGGCAGGGCGAAGGGCCCCGCGCTCTGCAGCGCCGCGATGTCGGTGTCGTGGCCGTCCAGCCGGCCGTCTCTGAGCGCCAGGGCGGCGTCGAGGGCCGCCTGGGCCACGTAGCTGAGCAGTGCGGTGGCGACTCGCTGGTCCACGTCGGCAGCAGTCTGCCGCGCCGCCAGATCGATCGCCAGCTGGTCCACGACCGATTTCAGGGCGTAGGTTGTGGCAACTGTCGCCAGGGTGGCGTTGTTCGTGGAGGCGATGCTGCTGTTCATCGCAGCTGTGGTCGGGTGGTTCGCAAGCTTGAGGTCCACCGAAGTGGGCGTGCTCTTGCCGCTCACCTCGACCTGCAGGGCGTCCAGGGCCGACTGGTTGGCCTTGGAAGCCAGCCCCAGGGTCAGGCTCGTGTTGACGCTCGCCAAGCCGGAAGCGTTGGCTAGGATGGAGCTCTCGAGGGCTGCCAGGTCCGAGGCCAGCGCGTACGGCGCGAGGTTAGGAGCTGCGGGCAGGGCGGCGACCTGGCCTTGAAGGGCGGCGATGGCTGCCGCGTTGACTCCGATGGCCGCGGTGTTGGCGGTGTGCTCCGTTTGTGGCGTATACGCGGTCAGGACGGTGGCAAGCTGCCCGGCGGAGATGCCCTGGAGTTCGATGACCGGCGGTGCCGTGACGCCGTCGTCCAGGATCCGCCCGGTGAGGGTGGAAGGGAAGAGTGACATTTATATCTAGTCCAGCACGTCGCCGACCCCTGGTTGACGAGGGGCTCACGCGAGGTGCTCGAAGAGGGCAAAAAGTGTGCGAGATACTCTCAAAAATGCTGGCTTGGGCGCCCACGGAAATTTTCGAGGTGCTCGAAGAGGGCAAAAAAGGTGAAAAAATCGCTCAAAACGCCCATATCACTAGTCGAGGACTGAGACGCCGGAGCCTGAAAGTGTACAAATTTGGAGCGATACGAGGCCAACGAAAATCGAATCTACGCGGTCTGCGAGCATGTTCTTGAAGGTGAACCTCGCGAGGTCGCCGGATCGGGTGCTCAGACCCGAGGTCGGATGTTTGGGTACACGCTCCGTGGGGAACGCGGCAATGAAATTCGTGTTGTCGTAGTTCGGCAGGCGCATGTTGCGAATCTTGCTGTCGTAGGTGCCGGCCATAATCGACAAAAAATGGTGATATTCCGCTATGCTCTTGATCGAGTTGCGAGGAAATTGCATGGAACCGAGCTGCAATTGGCCTTCCATGACCGTATTTGCGGAGACATTGGGGAAGGCTTCTCCGGGGTATTCCATGTTGGACACCCAATTCTCTCCGGATTTGTTGAAGGTCACGAAGCTGCCCAACAGCTTTGTAAACGCACGACTTATGGAGACGTTATAGCTCGTGGAGCCCGCCGGAATGCTGGATTGGTGCACGTGCAAACTCGGGAAACTGAACAACAGGGACCTGTTGGACAAGAGTATGGAGTCGAACGAGCTCCGGAGCGCACTATCAAGGGTAACTTGATCGGCCAAAAGCCTCACGTTCTCGATTTGGTAGGACAAACTTGACCCCACTCCGGCGCGCATGGCGTGCTCGGGCTCTGCGAACTCAATTTCTACGACGAGCCCGAGCTGACTCGGGAGCATCTTGCCGCAGTTGAACATGCCGAGGAGGTGCGGGGCCATGAGCACATCCCGCTTCTGCCCGGGCTGCACGGGCTGCGCCCAGCCGCCGGCGTCGACCGGCAGGCCCTCCCAGTGCAGGTCCTTCCACCAGTCTTCGTTCTTGAGAAGGCTGTACATGAAGCACGACCGCCCGTAGTGACTTATGTCTTCGACACGATTTCCATTGGCGAAGAGCTGGATGCGCTCGATGAAACACGAGGGGTCCGGCGAGCCGCAGAGCATGTCGGCCGAGCCGTCCGTGTTCTTGAACGTGAAGGCGAGCTTCACGGACTCAGGGTCCACGAAATCGATTCCCGGAGTGATCGGGATGCGGCAAACCCGGGACGTACTTGGGGTTAACGTTGACAGGGAGCTTGGGCAGTACTGCACGCTTTTGCGTGACTGGATGTAATTGGTGTTCCCCGTGGACAATTTGTAGTCGAGACTGGCCACCAGCTCGTCGTCGACGGCTTGCGTGACCTGCTCCATCACACTCTTTACTACCCGTTCCGGTTTCTACGCTGCCTCGGGATCGCTCGCCTGTCGAAGCGCCTCGAAGGACGGCTGGGTCCCGAGGGGTCCGCGGTCGCCGCGGGACTGGCGGCTGATGCGGGACCGGTCGCTGTCCGAGGAGACTGGAATGGGAGCGTTGTTGAGGCCGAAGGGCGTGGGGACCTGGGCCCTGGGGCGCCGGGCGGGGCGGGCCCGGATCTGGGGTGGCTCGCTCTCCGTGTCCGTGTCGATCCTGAAGACCTGGGGCTGGGTGCGCTGGGCCCGGCGCTGCTCCTGGATGAAGTAGTGATCAACTGCGCCCGACTCTTGCATGCCGTTCAGTGTCGCCAGGTCCGTGGTCGCGCTCGGGCGCGAGGCGTCCGAGTCCGTGCCGCCGCCCGTCGCCGCGCCCCAGCCCGTGAGGGCCGAGGCGGCGTTCAGCCCGCCCTCGATGGCCCAGGCCGTGCCGACCAATGCCGCGCCTGCGGCGGCCACCGCCAGCCCGCCGCTCGCCGCACCCACGGCTCCAGCGGTCGCCAGGGCCGCCTCGCCAGCAGGGCCAAGGTGCCGCCGCCCGGCTTCGCCGCCGCTGCTGCCTCCGCCGCGCCTTCCGCCGCCGTCGCGAAGCCTTCGGAGGCTTCTGCTTCTGCCATCTGCTGCGAGGCGAAAGCTTCGATGTCTTGAGCGGCCGCGCGCTCCACCTCCGCCGCCCTTTGCCCTGCTCGCTGCAGCAGGGGCTCCACTTCGCTGGGCCTTCCGATGATCTGGGGGGGAGGGACCTCGTCGGGCGGCGGGGCCAGCCGGGCGGTCGCCTGGGGATGCGAAGGTTCCGGTCCAGCCAGTCGCCCCCGCCTCGGAGGGCCAGCGGCCGCTTCGTGTGCGGCGCCACCGGGCAAGAAGGAGGGTCGAGTGAACTCTCGGGGCGGACGAGGGAAGGGGACCCCCTCGTAGCCCGCCTCGTCGGCAGTTTCGAAGGCGGCCGCGGGATTGATGGTGGTGTGGGGCAGCGGGGCGTCATTCAGGGGCTCCGGGGCGTTTGGATAGTCATCGAGGTAGAAGTGACTCGACATGTAGATGCTCGCGTTGCGATTGGGGAGGTCCAGGGTGAGGGGCTCGCCCTCCTGGATGTAGCCCAGCACTTGGCCGAAGGAGGGCTTGACGCGGAAGCCGTTGCTCCTGCGCTCCTCCATCTTTTTACTAGAAGCTGATGTGCAGGGGCCGTCGCTGGCCATAGTAGCTGGTCTCCCGAGCTCTTTGGACGCTCTCCGAGTTGGCCACCGGGTCCCACTTCAGCGAGAGCTCCCCGCTGGCGCCGCTGGTGAACTTGTAGAATTGGAAGGTCGTGTCGCGCGGCTCGCCCCACTCCTCCACCAGGGCCCGCTTTTGCTCCTCGGAGAGCTCGTCGTCGAAGGCCAGCGACACGTGCAGCGGGTGGTGCTGAGCTTCCTCAGACCTAGGCTCCGCCTCCTTCCGCTTCAGCGGGGACTCCCCCTCGAGGCCGATGGCCCACAAGGTCGGCCCGCCCTCTTCGTGGGGCGGCAGCTGCGTCAGCTGGGCTCGGCGCGTCAAGCCGTCGCGCAGGAGCCCTCGCTGGATGCGGTAGTACTCCGCCTCGTCGGGGCGCTCTCTATACCAGTCGCGCTTCTCCTGCTCCGACCAGTGGCTCTCAGAGGCCTGCTCCGCAAGGCTGTCGAACATTTATGTGAAGACCGCGCTTCCCCAGGTAGCTCTTCTCGCTGGCCCTTTGGACGATCTCGCACAGGTAGCTCAGAACCAGCTTGGTCTCCGCCTCGTAGCGCACCAGGACCCGTTGCGGCCGGGCCCACCGCCGGCGGAGGAGCCGCAGGATCTCCCGGCCGTCCTCGTCCTCCAGGTCCTCCTCGTAGGCCAGCGCGATCTCCGCTTCGGGACTTTCGAGGAGCCAGACGTCGTCGCGCTTCGCGAGCTGCAGGTTCAGCTTCATCTCACATAAGGCCGCCATAAACCTGGGACTCGCTGGTGTTTCTTCCTGCGGCCACGTCCCTCGCCATGCGCTGAACGCCCGCCCGCTCGGCGGGGGCGTAGCGGAGCTGGGGGATCCGTCGGTTCACGGCCTCCGTCATCCTGCCGAGCTCGTCGGCGTAGGTCTCGCCCTCCTGGCGGAGGCGGCGGTTCGAGAGCCACTCGTTGAAGGCCTGGGCCTCCGGCGGGGGCACTCTACAAACGGAAGCCAGCGAGCCTGTGGGAACGGAAGGAGTCCCCAAACGGACAACACCATTGGCGCGTCCGCAGAGACAAGCGAAGTGGCAGAAACAGGGAGCGGGCAAAGGTCAGGGGTTCGGTCGAGGCAACGGGCGACAGCAGGGGCGAAGAGCACAACAAGCACAACGGTCGGCTCCTTCTTCCGAGCAGTCCACCGAGGACCAGGAGGACTACCCCCCCATGTAATGGAGTTGCTACGGGCTACAGCCAGGTTGGCCCTCCGATTGGAGGATCAACAATGCTTGGATCGCCTGGACAAAGCCTTTCTGATCCACATGCGCACGCAGGTGCCGGAGTGCATGCTGGCCGACATGTTCAAGATCAGCGAAACATGGAAGGAGGCCAGGGCTGCGGTGCCGCCCAAGGTGGAATCATCCTTGCGGGTGATCCTGTTCAAGAGCTTCATGGAGGAGTTCATGTCACGACTACAGAAAATTGAACATACGGAGGTGATGAAAGGACTGATTGCACAGGGATGGTTCATCCAGGAGGGGTCGGAGTACAAATGGAAATACCTGATGTGGGACACAACGCAACAGAAAGATGTGCCTCATCCCACGCTGGAGCCCATGCCACATGCTCAGGTCGTGCAGGCGGTACAGACGCTACTCGATCATGCGTCGGATCTGACGTTGCACCGCTACCATGCGACAAGGCCGCTCGTGGAAACCTTCAAGGGGCCATCGGTGTGCTTCATGTTGGAGATCAGTCTGCGAGGAGCGCACGCACAAAAGATGTACCAGGCGCTGTCGAGCATGGCGCAGTGCGCGGCAATGAAGCTCATGGGAGCCAATCTCGTGCGGGAGCGCATCAAGCGGAGCCCATTGGCGGTCCTGATTCAGAAACTGCTTCAACAGTGATTGCAGGCCTTCAGCTGGTGAACAATGGCAATTATTGCTATCAGCATGCTTTGGTGCTTTCCTACATGTGGGCCTCCCATTGTGCTGCAGGTTGTACTTTGCCACTTCTGGATGTTCCATCGGGTTTCCATGGCAGGCTACAGCCAGTGCTCGAGTTTCTGATGAGAGGTGTGCGGCGTATCATTCTGAACAGGTGTTTGATGTGGACTTCATTGATACAGCAGTGGCGCCAACCTCAGAGACAGCATGATATTGGTGAGTTCATGACACATGTTATGCAGCAGGCTCGGCCTGATTCCATGCAGGGCGCTTGGCATATGATTACGGCGGCTGGGGAGGTGCGTGATGTTGGTGATTTCCATGGGCCGGTGATGGTGCACTTGGACAATACAAACAGTATGCATCAGACTACCCTGCAGGCGCTGATTGATCGCTGGTCAGATGCTGGGGAAGGCATGCGGCGACTTATTTTTGAGGCTCCGTCCCTACTGTGCGTCCAGATATTGAGATTTCATGGTCAACGCCGGATTCGCAAACTCATGCATCAGGTTATGCTGGGGAATGGCAGGGTCCACATACCATGTCGGGAGCGACCAGGCACAGCACATTCTACACACCATTGCTATCGTGTGGTTGCTATTTCTGTGCACCTGGGCAACACACCGTCCACAGGTCATTATCGTGCGGTACTGATGGCTCAGGGCTCATCTGAGGACGCACTAGGAACTGGCGAGCATGCGGCTGATACGACTTACATCTACAACGGTGCATTGTACACTGATGATGGTTGCGATGCTGCTCCAGTTCTTGGGGGGGACGTGCATGCCATTTCGTGCAACATGTATCTCTTATGGTGCATCCGATTGGAGTGATTCTGCATACAACTTTCTGCGAGCTTTTACTGTGCAGTGGGAGCTTTGGCAGTGCAGTGCAAATTTCCTTTATGCCATTTCAACTTCTGAGTGAGTGCTGTCCGACTGACGTGATGCATCATGTAGTGCTGCATGTGCTTAGCTGTGGCATGTCAGTTTTTGGATTAGTTACTTTTTCACACCTCTGTAGTACGTTCCAGCCTGCTTGGCATTCGTGCCGAGGCTTGGAATCTGCTTGTGGTACGCCACGGGATTTCTGCTAGAACCGCAACCTTGAGTTGCCGGTATGGCCACTGCGCTATACTGTAAATTATCTCGCTAGCTGTGCTCACTCACAGTGCGTCTGAAAGAAAGAAAAGGCCTGGGCCTCGACGAGCTGCTGGTGCCTTCTCCGGAGAAGGGGGTTGATGTTGTAGCTGGGATACATCTTGTGGAACTGCCTCAGCATCTGCGGCTCGTTGCGCCGCTCGAGGGGCATCATCGTTCCTTTTACAGTTCGTGCGTGTTTCTCGTCAGCAGCTCCATGTAGCGGTCCTGTCGCTGCATGTAGCGGAGGGCCCGCTCCTGGGCAGGCGTCATCCTCACAGGCTGTGATGGCGCGGGAACTGGCTCTGCGGCGGGAGCTGCAGGTTCGGGGCAGGTGCGGGAGCCGCCAACGGCTGTGCTGCAGCTCTTGGAGCCGCCGCAGGCTGCGCGGGCTCGGGAGCCGGTGCTGGGACTTCTTCGGCCGGGACCGTTTTGGGCGCTTTCGGCTTGTTCTTGCTTCCGGGAGGTCGTCCTCGTCGCTTCGGGGCTGCGAAGCCTCCGGCTGAGCCCTCGGCGGGCTCGGCGGGCTTCGGGGGCTCGGCCGGCGTCTCCAGCACGGGAGCAGGCTCCTCAGCAGGCTCAGGGGTCTCAGTCGCCGGAGGCTCCTGAGGATCCACCGCGGGCTCATTTACCGTCGCCATTTACTTGATTAAACATTTAAGTTTCGTAGTCGAGGAAAATCGCGAAGGAAACGGAGGTGCCGCGGGTGTTAACCACATTTCCGTCGACGTCCGTCAATTTGAAGCGCAGCGTGCGCAAGGTAATTGGCCCGTGGAGTTTCACGAAATGTCCCTCGTCCGTTCTTGATTGCATGATATGGCCCACCCCTTTGTCGATTATCGTTTTGCAAATTATGTCGGAGCCCAGTTGCCCTCGGATGTCGGCCGCGGTGGCCAGCGTGCTGCAGCGCAGGTACAGCTCATTGTACGGCGCCATCGTCACAAACGTGAAGATTTGGAGGGCGCCCTCGATGAAGCTGGGTCCGAGCAGGTGATTTATGCTGAGCGGCCGGTTGGGCGTGGCGCCCGCAGGGTAGCTCGCGGCGTCGGAGAAGAGGCTCCGGATCTCGGCGTCGTTCAAGATGCGGCGGTTGCCGTCGTAGGCCACTCCTATCTCGTTGGTTTGCTCCACGTAGGTCGCGGAGCCGTAGTTGCTGCTGATCCAGGCGGCGAGGCGCGCCCCCGTGTAGGCTCCCACCGGGAGCACTGCCCAGTTGAGGGTCTGCAGGGCCTCGTCGATCCAGAACATGTAGAAGCCGCGGTCCGTGCTGAGGAAGGCGTCGGCGACGCGAAGCTTGAAGACGGAGAGCTTGGCGCCCGTCTGCAGGTGCAGGGTCTCCCCCAGATCGTACGTGAAGCTGCTGTCGTCACCCGCGGTGCGCTTCCGGGAGTCCACGTAGATCGTCGTCGACATCTTTCTTTTACGGCGGAAGAAACTCCGGGCAGTGGAGGCGTCGGATTCGTTGCTGATCTGCCGGGGGCGGTCGGGGCAGGGCCAGCGCGGGTCCACGACCCTTTGTGTGCTCGTGCAGCAGCTCAGATTGTTGCACTCAGCGTCGCAAATCGGGCCGCTGCCCAGGAGCTTCCCCACCACCTGGCTCAGGATTGTCCCCATCGTTTACGAGGAACTTTCGGTCGAAGCGCACCCAAAACATGTCTTCTTTTGGCGCTCGGAGGTTCACGAACCAGAAGGAATATTTTTCTCGTGTGGCTTCCTCGTACATGCCGTAGAGCACGTCCTTGGGGAGCATGGCGGAGAGCTCCTCCACCAGGGCGTCCAGCTCCAGCTGGTTCCTCAAGCGGAAGACGCAGTAGAACATGGTGTTGACCCGCACGGCCGAAGGCATGAGCCGGAGCTTTTGGGTGCTCACCCAGGTGTTGATGCAGTAGTGGCGGCCGCGAATGAACAGGGTGTCGAGAATGCCATCCCCGGTCTTCTTGTGCACCTGCGGGGAGTCGGCCATATCGTCCAAAACTATCAATACTTGGTACAGTTTTTTCATGCCCAGCTGCTTGGACTGCTGCGTGATCTTCTTTTGCTGAGCCAGAATCTGGCGCAAGGCACCCTCGTCCCACTCGTCAAACCAGCACTGCTCGCGGTCCGTGTTGACCCCCAGCTCCTTCCGGATGTATTCTTTGACTGGCTCCCACTGGGGATCCATGTCAATGCTGGGGCTCATGATGTAGACGCGCTCAAAGCAGCCCCTGTACTGCTCAAGGATCATCGACACGAGGAGAACGGTCTTCCCGGATGCGGACGGCGCGCAGAGGATGCCGTTTGAGGGCGTCCTGCAGACCGCCGGGTCTCGCGGCTGCTTGACGTCGTAGCTGTGGCTCGGGAAGAGCTTCACCTTTCCCATGGTGCTTTTTACTCCAAAGCGCTTTGTAGCACTGGTGGAGGCACATTTACCTTTCTACCAGCTTCACCACACGAGGCAGCGCACCGCCTCCTTGAGCTCCTCCGGATAGTCCGGCTCCTCGCACACGAGCGGGTGCGCTGCGTCCGGCCGCGCCACGTCGTAGAAAAGGTAAAGGACTTCGAAGTCCTTGGCGGGCTTGTGCTCCAGGGCCAGCAGCAGCTTCGAGTGGCGCAGCACCTGTATGGCCTTGCCGCGGCTTTCCGAGATCTTGAAGGCATCGGGATTATACCGCACGAAGCGCAGCGGCACGCCCGGCGAGCGCTGCACGTGCTGCGCCGCGACGTTCAGCATGCGCGCCGTCTCGCAGGCCTGGGGCATGTGGTCGTGCTGCGACTCGTCCACCTCGATCACGCACACGCCCCAGGGGCGGTACAGCACGAAGTCAAGGCGGGCCAGGCTCGTGTTCACGGGCCTCGACTCGCCGGGGCACGGTGCGTCGCGGGCGGAGCAGAAGTCCACGCGCGCCTCGCGCTCAAACTGGTAGCCGGCCTGCGTCAAGAAGCGCGCGACCGTCTCCTCGCGCTTCTTCTGCCGCTGCTGCCCGCGCTCCGTGTGGTGGCGCTTGATGTGTGCCTTAAGGTTGCTGGCCTGGGTGAAGTGTGCATGACAGTGCTGACACGTGTGCGGCCGCTCCCCACGGTGGGCGGCTAGGTGTGTTTTCAGGTTGCCGGCCTGGGCGAAGCTTTGCCCACAGTCCGGGTATGTGCAGCGGTACGGCCGCTCCCCAGTGTGCACGCGGAAGTGCTTCTTGAGGGTGCCAGCTTCAGCAAAGCTTTCCCCGCAATCCGGGTATGTGCAGCGGTACGGTCGCTCCCCAGTGTGCACGCGGAGGTGCTTCTTGAGGTTGCCGTCCTGGGTGAAGCCTTGCCCGCAGTGCTTGCACACGTACGGTCGCTCCCCGGTGTGCACACGCAGATGTCTGTTTAGGTCACGGGCGCATGTGAAGCCTTTGCCGCACTCATGGCAGTCGTAGTGTGCAGGCTCGCGCGGACGCTTCGGCATGGTTGCGAATTGTGGCTCGGTGCCTTTACCCCCTACAGGCGAGCGGTCGCCCGCCGCCGCAGCTGCCTCCGACGGGCTGGCGGTTGAACGCGGCTCACGAGTAGATGCAGTTGCCCCGCAGACAGGGCTGGGCCTCCGGCTCCTCCGTGGGTCCGGCAACAAGCCAGAGAAAGGCAACGGCGGCGGCCAGGCACAGGGAGAGGCAGACGAACTCTCCGAGGCTCAGGGGGCCGTCGGTGCGTTCAGTCACCCAGTGCATTTTTCTTTACATGAAGAAAACCGGCAAACATGAGGATCCAACTCGGCAGCATCCAGACCAATTCCAAGGGAGGCAAATATTTGCCGCTCCGCGGAGAGGGCACCGACCCGCCGACCTGGAAGAGCGAATGGTTAACCGTACTCTGGGAGCCTTCCTGCTACGGCGAGCCCGAGGCCGTGCGCGTCTCCGTCTGCCTCCAGCCCGACGACGCCACCAGGGCATTCTTCCGGGATTTCGAGAACAACGTCGCTTCTCAGCTGTCCGAACGCTCCAGCCTCGACACCCGCATCTTCGGGAAGTTTTTGAAACCCGACGAGGTCAAGGAGCGGCTGGTTTCCGCCTTGAAGAGCAGCACCCGCGGCACGGAGTTCCTGAAGCTGAAGCTGCACTGGGAGAAGGTGCGGATCTGGAGCCCGGAGGGCGAGGAGATCCCTTCGGAGAAGCTGAACCTGCAGGGCTGCTACTGCCGGCTCCGCGTGGAGCTGAGGCAGCTCTGGCTCATGAGCTCTCAGTGCGGCCTGCTCGCCGAGATCACCGACATCCAGCTCCAGCAGAGCGAGCCGCCCAAGCCCGCGTGCCCCTTCTAGCGCGTTGAGCGGCCGGCCCTCCCGCCGAGGCGGCTAATAAATGTCATCGTGGGCACAGCAACGAAACAACATCCGCCGGGCCTTCGAGGCCGGCGCCTCCGCCAGGACCTCCGCCCAAGGCTCCGAGCTCCTGCGCCTGCCGGGCGGCCAGCAGCTTCTTTTGAGTCGCCCTGACGGACAGCCCACCCGCGCCGGGCAGTTCTACTATCAGCTGGCCGGTCGCCGGGCTCCCTCCCGTCGCTTCGACGAGCGGCAGCAGCTCGTGCGGGACGGGCCCAACGACTACATCTACCTCCGAGGCGGGGCCAAGAGGCTGGTCCGCAGCCTGCAGCCCGACGGCTCCTACCGGGTCACCAAGCTGGGCAGGAGCTTCTTCAAGGACAAGTGGACCGACTACATAGCCCACATGCCGGTGAAGATCAGGGGGCGCAGGCGGAACGGGAGGCCCTACGAGCGCGACTTCTTCCTGCCTGTCACGCTGGACGGCCTGGGGCGCCAGAGCGATTCGCTCGGCGAGGCGCAGGCGCACCAGAACGTGATCGCGGCGGCGCTGCGGAAGATGAGCGATCCCGAAGATGGGGGGGTTGTCATGGAGCTTAGCGAGGAAGTCTATACCTACGACACCTCCCGGGACTGGGGCGTCTCCAAGCAGACCATGGAGGTGGTCGACAATCGTGTTGAGACCCAGGTGGCGCTGAACCGGCCTTTGGGCGTGCTCCGCGAGGTGTCGTTCCAGCTCTTCCGGGGCTCGGAGATTCTGGAGAGCGCCTTCGAGCAGCGGGACGACCGGCTCTGCGTGGTGCGCCAGCTCGCGGAGCTGCTCGAGGCTCCCCTTCGAGGAGGTCTACAGTGACTTCGATGCCATTTGCCCCAGGAACTGGCAGAGGAAGGGCGTCACCTGCCAGCAGATGCGCGAGTTCTGCGAGTGGCGCAAGGCGCCCCTGTTCATCGTGAACTGCCGCGGGCAGCTGCTGGACTGCTACGAGCCCGCCGACAGGGAGCGCTGCGCCGTGGCCTGCTGCGTGTATCGGGACCACGCTTTCTTTTATCGGAACGCCCGCGCCGTGGCCTTTTGCGACGGGGAGCCACGGGATCAGCCCAAGTATCGGGGCGAGAAGAAGGAGTCCTCCGTCCCGCTCTTTCGTGACTGGAAGGAGTGGCAGGAAATCGTGGAGCCCGGGCACTTCTGGACGAAAAACCTGCAGCTGGCGCGGTCCCGGCTGCTTGGCCAGGGCCACCAGCCCAGGGTCGCGATGCGCGGCCTCGTGGACTGGCGCTACCTGCGCCTCAGAGCCAAGGGAGGGGACTGCGTCATCCACGAGTATCCGGAGGACGCCGAGGCTCTTGAGGCTTGGATGACCAAGCTGGACCTCGTCGGCTACCGGGGGCAGCGCCTCGCCGGGGCGGCCAGCCAGGTCTTTTCTGCCCTCCTCAAAGCTCGCCGTGACCGGGGCAACGTGCACCAGCTCCTGCGGGAGCAGAAGGGCGCTTGCGCTTTTGTGTGGGGCCCCCATCGAGCCCGGCGGCTGCGAGGCGGACCACATCGTGCCCGTCCACCAGGCCTACTACGGCCAGACCCAGCCCATGCAGGCCCTCTGTATGGAGTGCCACGCCTCGAAAACCTTCCTGGAGTGCTCCCATGCCACGAGCCTGGAGAGCCGCTTTTGCCGCCACGTCCTGGAGACCTACGCCCGCTCGCCTCGACCGCCGGCCCTGGTCTGCAAGCTTTCCAAGTGCGATCCCGACCGGGTCTGCCACGGCGTCGACGTGGTGCGCTGCCGCAAGAACGCCCTGGCGAACGCTCCCTTTCCGCTGCCCGTGTTCTGTCCGCTCGACAACATCCGCGCCGCCGAGGAGGGGAAGCTGGCGGATTTGACCTTCGTCAGGAAACGGGAGGATCGGCGCTCGCCCTTCGTGGGCAGGTTGCCTTACCTCGGGCCGGGCTGGTACGGCAAGCCCGCCACGGCCTTCATGCTGGAGACTGGCCTCGCCACCTGGGCCGACTTCGAGTGGTCCCTGGACGCCACGGCCCACGTCTCCCCGGACTGCTTGTCTCGGGCGCTGGAGATCATGGAACGGGCCTGGCCGGAGGGCGAGGAGCACATGGCCAAGCTCTCCGTAAACGCCCTCATCGGCCTTTGGGCTCGCTCCAAGGACGTCTTTTACTCCATGAGGACCAGTGATCACGAGGTGGACGGCCGGGGCTGTCAGTACCAGCAGGTCTTCTTCGACGACCAGGGGCGATGCCACTACGACCATGTCTATGCCACGGAGCTCTTCTCCAACTACTCCATGAAGCCGGCGCACGACTTCGTCATGGCCAGCGAGCACGTGGAGCTTGCCAGGATCCATCGGGCCCTGCGCGAGGTGCCGCCCCGCTACCTCGTGGCGCTGAAGACGGACTGCCTGGTCTTCCAGAACCTGCCCAAAAAATTCCTCAAGGACGTGGAGTCGCTCGCCAGGCACCGGCACCGGGACTGCACGCCGAAGTATCGCTTCGAGGAGGTGAAGCGCCTGGAGGGGGAGTACAGCGAGCCGCGATTGGAGGCCGAGCCGCCGGCGCAGCAGCACCCTTGGACACACGTGGAGGATCCCGTGGCCCACTGCCTGGAGGGGAAGAGCCTGCTGCTCTCCGGCATGCCGGGCACCGGGAAGACGCACCTGGCGAAGCGGATCGTGACGCAGCTCTCGGAGCTCGGCGAGGGGGTCGTGCTGATCTCAAAGACTCACTGCTCTGTGCAGAACCTCGGGATGGGCGCACAGACGGCGGACCGCTGGGCACGGCGCACCATCCGCGCTGGACGCTGCTCCCTGGACTGGCTGGTCGTGGAGGAGGTCACGCAGCTCGATGTCGGGCTGTGGGCCGACATTGCCGAGCTCTCCACGAACCGCCAGGTGAGATTCCTGCTCCTGGGTGATTTTAGGCAGCTTCGGCGGGCCCCCCTTTCTGGAGCTTGAAGGAGTCCCAGCTGCTGCACGACCTGGCTGGCGGCTGCGTGCATGAGCTCACGGAGAATCAGAGGAGCGACGAGGGGATCTTTTCCTTTCTGCGGTGGCTGAGGATGGACGAGGCGGAGCAGGTGGAGCTGCGGGACGGTGTGCAGAGGGCCCGGGAACAGTTCCCCCGACGAGGCCACCCGGACACGTGCCTGGTGATCTCCCACGCCCACAGGATCGCCATCAACGACAGGGAAAACCGGCGACTGGCTCCGGAGGATGCCGTGCTGGTGGAGCACCGCGGCTCGGGGCCGGCGGGGACCAACCAGCCGCAGACCATGCGCGTTTGGCCCGGGCTGAGGCTTGTAGGGGCCGGCGGGAAGGTGGCGAAGGGCCTCTACGTCGAGGTCAAGGAGGTGGGCGAGCGCTTCCTGCTCGACGACGGGCAGAGCTTCTCGCCCGCGGAGCTGCTGCGCTACACGCGGCTCTGCCACGCCATCACCTACGCGAGCTGCCAGGGGCTCACGCTCAGAGGCCGCGTCTGGCTCTGCGACGCCCACAATCCGCACTTCTCGATCAAGCACCTCTACGTCGGGGCGTCGCGGGCCACGAGCGCGGAGCTGCTCTCCGTGTGCTGATCGGGCAAACCGGGAATTTCCCGGTTTGGGAAGCTGCAAAAAAAAGGGCAGCATTCCGTTCCCCGACAGCCCCGCGAGGGAGGCTGAGAGGGTATCCCGCCCAGGCACACAGGCCTGGCGGGGGGTGGCGAGGCTTCGGAGGCGCCCCATTCACTGGACGCCTCCCCGGTGCCTCACGGACCGGCGCGAGCTTCATCGGTGGCTGGCGGTTACTGATGACCCGCCAATTGAGCCTTGAACAGTCAGGCACCACCTCCACTCGCTGGGACCGCCGTGCCACAACCTAGAGCCTCTCCCCGCAAGCGAGGATCATCAGCCCTAGGCCCCGGCTCAGCGTGCCCCACTAGGGTAGGAGTAGAGTAGCGGCGGCGGGCGCGGCGGGCGCGGCGGCGGGTGCGCGGTGCGAGGTGCCAGACAGGTGCCATATAGGTGCCATATAGGTGCCATATAGGTGCCAGATTTTTTCGCGGCGCGCGACGGCGGATGCGCGGTGCGAGGTGCTGAATCGGGTGCTGAATCGGGTGCTGAATCGCGAGGTGCTGAATCGGGTGCTGAATCGGGTGCTGAATCGCGAGGTGCTGAATCGGGTGCTGAATTGCGCGACAGGACTGCGCGCAGGTGGAAGCACGCTCTCTCTCTGGACGGTTTCCCCACCCCGCCCTCCGTTCCTGCTGAGAGGATCACGGATCTAAAATTTCGAGAGGACCTCGGAGGCCTTATCGGCTCTAAACTGCAACAGAGTGAAGTTTCGGGTCGAACAGGAGCTACGCTACAGCCGATTTCGTTGAAGGAAATCTGCGAGGGAGGAAGTCGAACAGAGAGCGAACGGAGCGGAGCGAACTGCAGTGAGCGAGTGGAGCGAGCGAGCGAAGAACGGAGCGCTAGCGGAGTCCGCGAGCGAGCGGAACGAGCGAAACTGCAGTTCGCGGAGCGAGTGAGCGAACTCTGTTCGACTTCCGATTGCGAGCAGATTTCCTTCAACGAAATCGGCTGTAGCGTAGCTCCTGTTCGACCCGAAACTTCACTCTGTTGCAGTTTAGAGCCGATAAGGCCTCCGAGGTCCTCTCGAAATTTTAGATCCGTGATCCTCTCAGCAGGAACGGAGGGCGGGGTGGGGAAACCGTCCAGAGAGAGAGAGCGCGGATCACACATCGACCTGGATCAGGTACTTGATGAATGCTTTTGGGTTGACGACTGCCGGATCTGCGGTGAACTTCGGACTGATAGTGAAACAGCTGTCAGCGCGTTGATTCGCCGAGCGAATCTTGGGATTCGGGTTGTGACTCAGAAAGCGCCACCGCCGGGACATGAATCTGTCGGTGGAGTTGAAAGAGCAGTTCGGACTTTAAAAGAGCTGTTCAGCACGACAGGCTTGACCTGCGAGCCCAAGGGTAGGATCTTGAAGTGCAGTCCACGTGCGTTTGAATTAGGCTTGGTCTACTGTGCTGCCATGCACAATCATCATTCGGCTGCGTTTGATGGCAAGAAATCTCCTCAGGAATTGGTTCTGCAGAGACCATTGGCTGAGTGTGCATCCACGTTGATCGGGATGACGGTACTTGCTGAATTACCGGATAGTATGAAGAAGACTTCTTTGTCGAGATTCGTGGAAGCAGCTTACTTGTATCCAGAAGTTGGTGGCTTGACCCATGTGGTGAGTTCACTGGTGAATGGGACGCCACATCACTATCGGGCGAAGTCGATCAAGCATATCACTCCTCTGAAGGTTGGGGTTGAGCATTGTGGACATTTGCTCAAGGCCTATGATCCTAGCGATACGTTGGCACCGCCCATCTTGAAAGAGTTGGATGATGGGATACCTTCTAAAGTTGAGGGTGAAGTCGACAAAGCCTTTGAAGGAAAGGTGTCTCAAGGACCGACCACTGACATGAGTCAGGTAGGACCACCGGCAGCTTGGAACGCCTGGATGTCCAGCGTGTGGTGAGAAGCGTGGAAAAGCCAATCACAATGCTGCTTGCAAATGGCGGTATGATAAGTGGTTGAAGGACCAACGTGAGAGGTTGGTTGGTGAAGGGGAGCAAGGGTCGGTTGAAGGTGAACCTGGATCAGGATCGACCGCGGCTCCGAAGGTTTCTTCAGAAGCGAGAAGCTCTGAGGATGCGGGGGTGCCTAGTGCCAGTGCACCTTCGGTGAAGCGTCCAAAGACCAGTCATGAGAGTGCAGGTCTGGAAGGTGAAGAGCCCTCAGCGGCATCTAAGCCAGATGTGATTGATGTGGAGATGTTCGAGGATCCGAGTATTCCTTATGAGCATATTACAGATGAGGAGATGCCTCCGGGATATTTTGAGCCTAGTAGGGTTCCCAGGCTGTTGGAGTCACTTCATCCAAGATTGGATGCTCCAGAAGGTTTTACCAGTGCCTGTGAGGAGTCTGGTGCGCCAAAGTTGGCTAAAGTGGTGAACGCGGTTCTGATTGAGAAGAACACTGTGTTTCCAGAGCAGGTCCAGATGTGTGGATCGAAAGTTTGGTTGGCCAAGATGAAGAGTGCGTTGTCTGAGCTGGATGGGTGTCCATTGGACGTATCGTCAGCTATGGAGGACGTACTGAACTTGGAAGCATGGATTCACATAAAGCAGGAAGGATTGTGTCTGCTGATGAGGCACATGCGTTTGCCAAGAAGCATGGGATCAGGATCATCCCTACCCGATGGGTGCTTGGACCCAAGGCTGTGAACGGGAAAGAGGCAGTGCGCGCACGGTGTGTGGTGCAGGATGTGGCTAAGGGTAGTACGGCTTCATCACTAGGTCTAAGTGCGACTACGCCGTCGTTGGAGGCCTTGCGAACTCTTTTGGCCATTGCTGCCAAAGATTCGATGGATATTTTGCTACCCTGGATGTCTCTACTGCCTTTTTGCATTCCCCCTTGCCCAAGGGTGAAAAAGCGGTGATCATGTTGCCGCGGGATGTGAGTTCAAGGTCTGATTATTACGCCCCGGCGTATATGATTCTTGATCAAGCAATGAACGGATTGAGAGTCGCCGCGAAGGCTTGGAACTTGAATAACTTGAAGTTGGCGAATGTGGTGAAGAAGGTTGGGTTGAATCACTGCCCTACTGAGCCATCGGTGTTTGAGGGAACTGTGAAAGGAAAACGGTTTCTCATGCTCTGTTATGTGGACGATTTGATCTTGTGTGGAAGCTCAGATGCCATTAAGTTGGTCACGGATACTTTGAACCGCGAGCTTAAGATCAAGGAAACGGGTCGCATCACTCCGACTGGAGGAAGAATTGTGTTCTTGGGAAGAGAGATTGAGAGGAATGGTGAGCATCTTCGGATGAGAGTTCCACCGAAGTACATGGAAAGTTTGTTTGAGACAGACTTTTGCAAGGACCTGAAGGTGGTGAGTAGTCCTCCGGATCTTGTGAAGATCGTTGAAAAGGGTCGCGCTGATCCTGAAAAGGATAGCTTGTTGACGGAGGCTGCTGCGATGCGCTATCGAGCAGTTCTTGGTAGGGTTGCTTGGTGGGGCCAGTCTCGTCCAGACTTGGCTCGTTGGATGTCGATTCTTTCCCAAGGCCAGTCGAAGCCTACGGCTTGTTTTGAGCATGCGTTGAGGCAAGTGATTCGTTTCTTGAAAGGCCAGTATCTTTGTTGGTCTTACTTTGGTCCTGGGAGTGAGGTCCCAGACGGCGGATCTGCCACGCTTGATGTGTATGCGGATGCAAGTTGGGCACCGCAAGAGTCTCTAGGAAGGAGATCAGTGTCAGGAATCGCCATCTTTTACCGTGGGTGTTTGATCAAAGGAATCTCGAGGGTTCAAGGGTGTGTATCCCTGAGCTCTTGTGAGGCTGAACTTCGAGCGATCTTGACCGCTGTGCAAGAAAGTGAGGGATTGGCAACGCTGATTGGACAGTTGGCAGGGTCCAAGGTTGAGATTAGGTTGCATACTGATAGTTCGTCGGCACGGGCTGTGTTGCTGAATCGGGGTTTGAGTCGAAGAGTTCGACACTTGGACATTGCTGTATGTTATCTTTAAGAGAGGATCCAAGAGGCACAGACCCTCAAGGTCCTTTGGTGTCCTACGTCAGCGATGGTGGCTGATATCATGACGAAGTGTTTGAGTTGGGAGATTTTCTTGAGACACCAACAAGCTTTAGGGATTTTTGAAGATGAAAACGTGCAGCAAGTTTGGAGGATTTGCGGAATTCGGTTTTCTCGCAGCGACTCTGGTTCAAGCGCCACGCAAGCTAGCCCCTCTGCGGAAGTCGTACCTTTGGTGAAGGACGACATGACGGATTCTCAGGCGGATACCCCGAAGGGATCCGTGGAGGCACCGTACTGGTGTAAGCAATGCAAGTGGCTGTTTAAGACAGACCATTCCCATGGACTGGGATGGACGGATGAGTACAAGCCCAGGTGTGAGAAGTGCCAGGGTGTGATAAGTGTTTGGGGATCCAATGCCTCCTACGCCTTTCATCTCCGAGAGGGAGAGAAAGAGAAGCGGTTTGCGAAAGGCAGCAAAGGGGAAGGCAAGTCCTCCCAGTGGGTGCAAGGCGATGGTGGAAAAGGTGAAGGCGCCAATCCGGGTGAGAGCCCGATGGCGAAGGGTGCACCAAGGCCTGAGGGGCCACCAAGTGTGATGCCCTTGTTTCCGGAGCTCAGTGGGAGTGAGGTGCCAGCGTGGTACACAGAGCTCTGGGAGAAGCTGGGTGTTCGAGGAGTCCCTCTTGATCAGATGGATCTCCAACCTTTGGTGGAATCCTTGTCGGGTGAGGATCTGGAGTGCTACAAGAAGAGCTTTGAGAAGCTCAGCCACCCGAACTATGAGGTGTATGAGCATGGGGATCCGATGCCTGGCAAAGTGGTTGCCGTCCTGGATATGAGATCGCAGTAAGGTGGAAAGTCGGTTATCTGGGAGACTGCTGTGAATGGAGGTTGCATCTACGTTGAAATGGGCCCTGGGTTGAGTGGTTTGGCAGTGCTCATGTTTGTGCAGTATCTGAAGAAAAAGGGGTGTCTGGTGCTTCTCCTTTTGAGTGGGCATCAGGACCAAGGGATATTGCGCATGTTGGATCTGCTTTATGCACTTCCCATTCTGGGAGTGGAGAGATGCACGAAGGGTGACCTGGAGACCACCTCCCATCCTCCCTGGGTGTGCCGGTGGAAAGAGCATGCTCAGAAAGGCAACGTGGTGTTTGAGACTATGGTGCCCAAGGTGTGTTGGATGTCTGATTTGACATGCCAAACCCTTAAGGTGTTCGACCCGAAGATGAAAGATCTCGGGAAGCCGTTGCCTTTGTGGGCCTACTTTGCCTACACCAACAATGATGTGGTGAAGGAAAGTTTGGTTGTGGAGTGCAACCACATGGCGGTGAAAGTTCCAACTGGTGTGCTTGAGAGCATCCGTGAGCCTATGATCTGGCAGTGTGACTGCGCATGGCATGCTGCTACGGACTACACCAGTCGGTTCACTACGAACCTCCCGTGCATCCTTTGGGAGCACATCTGGAAGTTTTTGGGTGGGAACACTCAGAAGCTGATGGATGATGGGCTCCGTGTGGAGCAAGCTGTGTTGGCAGCTGTTGCTGCTCGTGACATGGAGGTTGAAGCTGAGGAAAGGAGGAAGAGACGTGCGGAGTTGGATGCAGCTGAGGAGGAAGCTGCAAAGAGGGCCAGGTTGGAACCAGCACCAAGCTCTCCTGCGCCTGCGTCTCCGGTGTTTGATGGTGCGATGATCGCACAGATCGCTGCAATGGTGAAGGCGAGCCTCACTGTGGGAGATCTGGAGAAGATGTTGGATGAGAAGAAAAGGGCATCTGCGGCTGGCAGTGCCCAGGGATCTGAGCATAGCAGTGCTCAGCAGGATCTGCAGATGGGCCAAAGGGTTGCTGAGTTGGAGCAGATGAGGGATGCGGCAAAGGATCGCCGATCCCAGGTGGTTGAAAAGGCCTCTGAGAAGGCTGATGAGGCGAAGGGTGCAGCTGACCCGAAGGTGTAGCTGCTTGTAGTTTAGATGTGCCATGGCTCCTTCGCCGCCATGGCCCGAGTCCTTTTTGCGCGAGCCCTTGCCTTTGCAATCAGTGCATGAGTTTTCTGGAAGGCCTGCTTAAGGCCCTGAAGCCCTTCTTTTCTGGAGCAGTCGTCACGCGACGAGTTTTCTGCAGAAGCTACTTTACGCCACTGGTGACTTTGGTGAAGAGTGGAAGCTGCCCGGACAGTTCTCTGAGTCCCTTCGGACTACTTTTTGGAGTCAGGACACTGGGCGCTTTTCTGAAGGACCTGACACAGTGAGCGGGAACGGTCGTCGAGAAGAGGAACTGAGTGTTTCTGAACGGCCTTAGCTCTTTAATTAGGTTGGTACGTGTTTGTCACCACGAACTCTTGGTCCCTTGTCGGTCCGAGACCATCCTGTGCGAACGGTGCAGGTGTGCAAGAGTCTTCGATCAAAGATCGCCTGTGTGTGTCTGTGTTGTTGTGAGCGGCGAGTACGCACCAAGGGAATGTGGCCTGGGCATCCCCCTAGTGCTGAAGTGCCACTGCTGGTGCTTTGTCGTTTTCTGCGAAGATCTTTGTGGAAGCCCTCAGCAAAATGCGGGGGGTGTAAGATCGTAAGCGTTCGTAGTCGCTTGTAAAAGCACTCTCGCTTGTGAATTGTTTCGCTTCGGGAACGGTTTCAAGGTTTGATTGGGAATCTTGATGATCCCAAGGTTTGATGTGAAACCTTCCGGGTACATTTGAGAATCTTCGATCTCAAAGTGTACCTTTGTTGCTGTTGAGGACTCCTTGATGGATCCTCAGTGGTATGTTTATATCCCACAAGATTTACTCCGTAAATCTCTGTGTGGTTAGAGCCCAATACGCTATAATTCGTTTGTTTGAATTCGTTTCCACACTTACGTGTGAAGTCTGACGCACTCCGTGAACTTTGGCTCAAGCCGAGTGAAAAAGACTTGCAGCTGTCCGCTGTGCCCGTAGGGACTTGTTTCCAAGGGAAAAGGTCTAGGAGGGACCTTAAGTTTTTCACGAACCTTGCCTTCCAGAGTTGGCTCTGGGAGTTGCGACCGCTCACCGTGCTACCGCCTGGCCTTGTGCGTAGTAGGCAGCTTCTAATGTGTCCTTCCCTTTGCAGAGTTGCAGCAGCCTTGGCCACGCATGACGGTGTTTTGCTTACGAGACGGGAGGGCCATATCGTGTTCGCACCGGCCCTCTTACCACTTCCTTCCTCGCCTCCTTTCATCCCAGGAAATGGACTGTGCGACCTGTCACATTCGTTCTGCGTGGAGGATGTCATACGGATGTCCGCGCACTCGACAGCTCTTTCCTTTCCCTTGCCTCCATTGCCACTCGCCTTGGACTTTTGTTGACGCAGTCGACAAGGTCCGCACATGTCAAAAAATAATCGACTCCAAATCCAAAACCTCAACTCCGCGTGAAACATACAAACTGCTGCAATCGCCTGTTTTCACACGTGTTGGTTGTGCAAGGTTCCTTGCAGGTCCGTGCCAAGTTGTTTGTTCTGCGTAATGGAGTTTTGGTGGGCAAGGTTAGACAGAACTCTTAAAGCACTTCACGTTTTCTTTTTTGGGCCTCTAGAAAGACAGGTTTCTCCGACAAGTGCACAACAACGCTTCAGTGGCAGTCAGATTTGGTTTCATCCACCGTGATGCTCACAGTGGCAACTTGTTGTACTTCAAGGGCGCGGCTACAGACGATGTGACATTTAGCTGGTATGACTTCAGAGCAAGCTTCTTGCATCTTTTTTGTTCATGTCTGCTTCGCAAGGCGGCAAGGCTGGAGAGAAGTCCAGACAGGTACCTTTCAAGTTGTCTGCATCTTCGCAGGCAAAGATTTCTGACAAGACACTGCTTGGTGCTTCGTCCTGTGCCTTTCAAGTCCTTTGAGCCGATTGATCGAGGTTTCACCGTGTAATGTGCAGTGACCATGACTTGGGCGTCGCCGATGCTCATTTGCATTCTGATTTGCCTGCCCGCTGATACCGTCACAACTCGCCCTCGGAAAAGTTGCCAACCTTGTCACTCCTTGCTGGTGCCTCGCGCTGCAAAGAAATTGGATGACAGAAACCAGAGTCACAAGGCCAAGCATGAAAGTGAAAGAGTTGACAACTTTTATGGAACTTGGGTTGCGGAATGAACTTACAAGCGCCTGTCCACTGATGCTCAGACTGCTGCTGCCGAACATGAGTGCAGCACCAGCTGCAATCAAGTGCTCCCACGCTTCGAAGAAAAGATCGTTCAGTCGCGAGTGTGATTTGGCAAACATGTTACACGTTCATGTCGGCTTTAACCTTTTGAGCAACTGCAAATGTAGCTGGTTGAGGTTCAAGAATAAGGAAGGGAAAAATGAATGAACGAACGAACTAATGAATGAATGAATGAATGAATGAATGAATGAATGAACGAACGAACTAATGAATGAATGAATGAATGAATGAATGAATGAATGGATGGATGGATGGATGGATGGATGGATGGATGGATGAATGAATGAATGAATGAATGAATGATGTTTTCATGAAAAGAACGGGTGAGGATGAGTGGATGAGTGGACGAGTGATAAATGGATGAAATCCACGGAATGGAAAAGGAATGCATTGGCTTGGCTCTACTTGGGTTGGACTGGTTTGGATCGGGTTGATTTTAGGTGAACTGTTTAACTCTACCAGGTCAGCTGACTTGGATTGAGTTGAAGCGAATGTTGCATGTTCACCGTGTGGCGTGTTGCGTTCACAAAGACCATTGACGAGTAGGTTCCGCAGAAAATTAGTCGCATTGGTGCGAAACGAAGTTCACAAACAATGTGACATATACACCTTTTAACGGCGATGTCGCTCAATGGTGTGGATACGCAGCAATTGCACGTTTTCGACGTGCTCGTTTGAGGCTCAAAGTTTTCATCATCGGATGGAAGCGACCCGTGCAATGGATGTGCAGCCAACTCAGACGTTCTGGCTTGTCCCGGATTGGACATTGATTGTGGGGACATGACATATGCACGCTTTTTTTATCGCTTTGACATCACGACGGTTTCTGTCGAACTTTCTGCCATTGCTTCCGAAGTGTGAGGCAGATGTATGGGCTGGTGGTCCAGATTCTGCACAGGCCGTTTGCACACACGGAGCAGTGCAAAGCAATGGGACGTGCCGTAACCTTGAACCCGACAAAGTTTCTTGTACCTCCAACTGCAAACCAAAAGCCAGAAGCCGTAGACTTCAAGCCTATCAGGTGCAACATCTTGCCAGCTGTGGCATGTCTCGCAGTCCGGGCAGGCAAGGGGTTTGTTGTCTTATTGATGTATGTGGGAATATGTTGGATGTTCGATTCGTGGTCGGGGGCGTCTCGGAAGAACATGCTCATGCAGACACAACCGGTCGTATCCGGTGCTGATGTGTTCTCCGCGACGCGCTGTGTAGTTCAACCCATCAAAAAGAGGGCGTTTTAGCATCCTTTCAACGGTTGTGCACCCGTATCGTGGCCGCGGTCGGCATAGAACTTGGAGAGGGATGACCTGCGGTAGTCAGAAGTATATTACTCTGGTTCAACATGATGATTGCCAGTGCGAGCATCCGAGTGGACAGCCCTGGACCGTGGACCATCCCCTCATAGCTGTTTTGCTCGCTCCCTCGCCCCTCCCTCGCGCTCTTTAACTCTTGCCCCTCTGCCTCTATCTCTCTCTCTCTCTCTCTGTCTGTCTGTCTGTCTGTCTGTCTGTCTGTCTGTCTGTCTGTCTCTGCCTATAGAACATATATGGATATGTGTATGTGTATATTTCTGCATATTTCTGTTTTCTCTTCTTGTTGAACACACGCACACACAGATATTATCATCTCAAACTTGTGCCTGACCAGGAGCCCTTGGTTCGGATAGCTGCAACCTGCAGCTTGGACGGATTGAGATGGCATGCCAGCCAGGGCCTTGTTCCCTGCTGCCCGCCGCAAAGCTCAGAGCGACCGCTTCAACCGGTTCCGCTCTTGCCAGGACTTTGTGCAGTATGCAACTGGAGGGAAGGATGCGTGCGCTTCGCTTGGGCAGTGCAAGCATGCTATACGAGGCGCAGGGGCACACAGGCTCGCCCAGGAACGCTTTTGCGGACATTGCTCTGGCTTCATGTCTTCGAACTAGGTGCTTTTCAGTGTTGCCGCGGTCTGCAGCACCAGTCTTCCCCGCCCGGTCACTCATTTTGCAACCGTGATATCAAGCAGCAGTAGCAGTGTCTTTGGGCTGCCGCACTCCTTCAATTTCACCTCTCCGATGTGGCCTTTGAAGCTAAGGTTGTCGGATATTGCTCTTGCTTGCGTATGCAAGCTTCAAATAACTTTGCGTCTGCCACGCCGCATGACAAGGGTCGCGAAGCCGGTGCGCCGCAGTTTTCAATGATGCGGCGTGCAATGAAGTGAGATTGAATAGGTTTTCTTCGGGTTGCTGCTCTACCTTCGGCCAGGACAGGATTTGTTGGATGTCGCCGGAGGTCCTTGCTCTCTGCACCAACGCAAGCAGGCAAGAACTACCGTCGGTTCCCTTCCTGTATGCACGTGTCGTTCGTGATCATTCTGCCATATCGATGACATGCAAGGCATCGTGGATGCGCCGCAGTCGACGATGATCCGATGCGCAAGATGGTGATTTCAATTGAATAGCTTGCTATTGGGTTCGTAACCCAACAGCGCGGTTCTCTCGCAAGAGCTTTCCTTCAACATCACTGCAGCGCCTTGCTCTGCGTGAGCTCTGCTGAGGCAGAACTGCGAGTTTCGACAGAGCATGCGACAGTAACTTTCGCTCCGCTTTGCACAGCGGTTCCGTTTCCGGGCCGTTGCCCGGAGGTATGTGCAGTGGCGTGTGCTACTGACACAGGACATTCTTGCGGCTTGCTGCCATCAGACTTCGGATGTCGCGGGTACCGGCATTTGTGACCAGCTGACAGTGTGCAACCTCCGATGCTGCAGCACTATCCCGTAATTAAGGAATAAATACCTTAAACTATGGTAGGATCCCGAGAATGATTTAAGGAGCATTCCTTGCTCGCAGGGAGTGTTCCTCTCTTTTCGTGAGTTTGGGGCGGATGCCCAGTCTTGCCTCAACGGTTGAAACCATGTGCCCCTAGTATGGGCCCCTAGCCTCGAGATCCTTATATACCTACTATAGACCCTATATAGACTCTTAAGGGTCCCTAGAACCTCCTCAAGAAGGCCTAAGGGCGCAAAGACTTCCTGGGCGGAGCTCTCTGAGGACTCGTCAGCAGCCTTCGAGAGCTGGACACCTCGCCCTTCTGAGCCCCGGATCTAAGCATCGAAAGCACGGCCCAGTGACATGCACAGCCCCTCGTGCCTCTTTCGGCATTGTCCTCTCGAGGCCATGAGCTGTTGCTTGGTGTACTTCTAGGGGATTGGAACGGGGTAGTGTGCCAAAAGCAGGGCCGACTGTGCCATCCGTGTTCTTTCAGCTGTGAGGCAGCCACACACAGACTCGTTCCTGAGCAGCTACCCTGCATAAGGGGCAGGGCAACAGCTTCGAGGGGCAGAACCGTTTCCTGGAATGTTGATCAGCCTCTTGCGCTGTGATGTTGTGCAGTTTGCACACGCACGCAAGAATGCATGCATCTTGCTGCTGGTAGGTCTGGACGAGGCAGGTGCGTATCAGACAGATGTTCTGCGTGGCGTCGCAGCAGGTGCTGGCTCGCAGCAACCTAAATTTCCTCCATGGAAGACGCATGCCAGCGGATAGCTGCGATTGCGGATTGATGCGAGTTTTGCGCCAGCTTATCCAAAGCACACATCCTTTTCATCCTGAGCTCCCGCTCGACCATCCGCGTTTCACATGCTTCGTCGAACAGGCACGCTTCGGTCGAGTCCGCGCCCAGAGATGCCGGATTCGCTGAGAGCTCCTGGGTAGAAAGTGTACGCTTGGCTGGAACGCTCAGGTACCACTCGACTTGTTCTTCGACAACAGGTGATAGAGGTGTTGCACTCCAGTTTGTGTTCGAATGCGTGCATTTGGCATTGAACATCCTGAAAGTAGTTGAGATTGCACCACCAGCGTCTCTGCGGGTGTTCCCGGCATCTTGGACCGTGCGCAGCTGTCGTCACAAGTGTGACCGCGCAGGCGCGCCCATTGTAGTTGCGGGCACACTGGCCACAGATGCCAACTCGTACCGTAGTAGCCAGTCGGGCACTCGCTGCAGGTAGAAGAGCTTGCTGGAACTTCGTGCCGCAGAAGCGTGGATCGTATTGACCCAGCAAGGCTTTGCGTCTTGCTTTAAGGCAGCTTGTCCAAGAGAGGGCCGAGCGAGCCGCATGGTCCTCAACCTCTTGCCTCAAGGGTAGAAGGATATTGAACATTACGGGGGTAATCCTCCTGGCAGGAATGCATTGCAGTGTGTTGCCTTTCTGGAGGAGGTGCCGGGCAGCAGCAGAACAAGCCGTCGCGATTCGCGAGTTTCAGTTGCCCGTGGACCACATGTCCCGCAAGCACCAAGCTAAAGAAGGCAGTTGCGTGACAAGCAAGCTATGCCAAGAAAGAGGTACTGACCGTACCAGCACTCACATGCAGACTGGAAAGGGTCATTCTGCTCCGTGCAATGTGCTTCTAACTCCAAGCTTCACGTCTTGCATGCCGGTTGGGTAGGCATTTGACGAAACGTGCTTGAAAGCGTGCCAGCCGATCGATCCGACAGTCTTGGTACTTGATCAGTGCCGTTCACCCTCGTTCACGACATTCTGTTCCTGTGCATGGTTCGTTGAACGGCTTGTCTCGGCGTCGCTTCTCTCTCTTCACTATCCTCCTCCGCTGTTGGATCCCTGAAGCTTACACTTTCTGGCCATGTGGATTTGAAACATCAGGACAGAGCTCGTCTTTGCCCCAAAATCAGGCAACACACAACGAGCTTCGTCTTCCTGATGCCATCCGCACGGTCGTGGTCCGGTTGCGCCTGCTCACCCGTGCATGACATGCTTTGCGCCTTCGTTGCAGTTCAGGCTTTGTCCTGTCAGGGAAGCTCCTTCGCCTGATGTTCAGCCGAAGGCTCTCGTGTTCAGAGCCCAATGCTTTGCTCCTCAGCCCGATGCCGCCGCACTTGTCAGACCTCAAAAATCCCCTGATCAGACTGGTGCTTTGCTCGGGTGTGCCCGTGCAGCTTCCAGCTGCACGCTATGGCCTTACTTGTCGAAGAGGTTCCTTGTGGTGTCTCAGCATCGCTCTGCGATGCTGCTGTGTGCTTTGGTGGCTGCTTCCATCTGCAGCTTGCATGGATGTCAGGTGCCGTGCGCAGCCAGAGCTGCCCCAGAGTAAGGCCGTGGTGTCGGTGCCAGAAACTTCCCCAGCAGACAGCTCTGCATGCTTCGCCAACTGCAGCTGGCCTTGCCGATGTCATCCCGTCGTGTCCGAAGCAGCGCCTTTCTGCCATGCCCAGCCTCCCAGCCGACAAGTTTACAAGGGTTTAGGGCAGTTTAGGGCATTAGGGTTTAGGGTCTCAATCCCAAAGCCCTACAAGTCTCAAAGGGATGGAGATAAAAGTCACTGTGCTTGTGCTGGCCCCGGGAATCGGGGATCGACCATTTCTGCTCTGAATCACCATGCCCATGCGCTGACTCACGCTGCAGCTGAGAATGACGCTGAGCACGCTGGGTGCTCATGCTTCGGCGCCGTGGAGGCCTCGCAAGCTTGCAGCTGCTGTGTCGAGCTTCGTGTCGCAGGTGTTCCGAAATATGGCCTCCAAGCTTTGATTTGTTAAGCTCCATACATACCAAGAAGCTCGGCTTGACGCAATGTGGGTTTTTGCCTGCATTGCAGGTTGGGGAGACGGCGGCGTGTTTTGGGATTGCCGCTCTGTCTTGTCTGACTCGTTTATAAACTAGCCTTGAAGTGTGACCTGAACTGCTTCTCAGCTTTTGCCCGCCTGAGTCGCTCTTTTTTCTTCGCCCGACTATGCCAGGAAAAGGGGGGGGGTCTTACGGTTTTATCACTCACTTCTCTTCTCACCCCAGCATGACTCAGCACTGATCCTCCTTCACCCATTCTCGGTTGAATCTGCTTCTCATTCCCGATTCATGGTTGAGGTTGCCATCCCATGTAGGTCGCGATAGTTTACGGTTGCATATGCGGCCATGCTTCACTGTGGGTTCCTGCTTTCCTTCAGCCTGTGTTTTCAGGCAGCACTATGCGTTCTCAGCGAGGGGCCCTAACTAAGGCATTGCAGTGGGCGGTATTCCGTTCCACAACACATTTCCTTGGCTTGAAAATGTATTTCGCAGGGGGATGCAGACTCTCGTCGTTGAGCCAACGTTTCGGGTATTGCCACTATCACTACTATGCATGTGCCCTGTACCCGCAATGGGTGTGGCTAACGCAGAGCTAACTGGAATTCGTCTGTTGAGACTGAATCTAGACCTGTGAATGTATGGTGCGGCGGGGTCCCCGCCGCGCCCTGGCAACGTCTTCCTGTTTCCTCGAGCCTAAAACCCTAAACCCTAAACCCGAAACCTTAAACCCTAAACCCTAACCACTGCCGTGTGCGTCTAAGAGCAAGCAGCAGGGTCATCGAAGCATCAGACTCATCGACTCCTTGAAAGCCCTTGCAACATGTTTCCCCCTGCTCGTTGCTCCCCGAGCATTTCTTGTGTTTCACGGGGAGGGCGTCCTCAAAAGTACTTGGAGCTGTCCCCTTGCATTCTGTCAAACTCGACTAGATACAAAAGCAAGAGCTTTTCGATGTTGGCAGGAGGATTCAAGCGTTTCGAATCATGTGTGGTAGGGTTTAGGGCTTGTATCGGGCTCAGCTCAACAACAACCAGTCGGTTTTCGTTCAGGCAAAACTTGACTGAACACACCCTGCAGGCCGCATCTTTGAGTGCTCTTGTGCAGCTGCCAGGTGCTATGTAACTATCTTGCAGCTCAGGGCAGACCCACGTTGTCGATTATCAGTTTCTTGCAGAGATCTCGAAGCATGCTTCGGTTGTTCTTTGTGCCTTGATTGAAGCAGTCGTTGACAAATCAGCAGTAAACATTGACTGAGACGTCAGCTGTGAGGGCTTCCTTGCTTGTGCAAGGCATGCGTGTTGTGCTGTCAGTGTGATGCAGCCGGCAATGACGCGACTGTCGTTTGCCATGCATGCCCTTGCGTCTCAACGAGTTCCCTTGCCGTAGGTCCCTTGTGCTCTCAGCGTAATGTTGTGGCGATGGGCAGCAGCTATAAGAAGAAGGCCCAAAATATTTTTGGTAATCATTCAGGCTTCTACGTTAGAATCTGCAACTATAAGAAGAAGGCCCGAAAGAAGATTCGCAATCATTCAGGCTTCTATGTGGGAATCTGCATCAGAACCGACTTCAGGGCGTGCTCTTCGCCCAGGCTGCGCCTTGAAACAAAGCAGGAAGGCCCATCCTGACGAAGCCATACGCCTCCCTACAACAACCCTAAACCCTAAACCTTAAACCCTAAACCGTGGCACCCTGAACTGTAGGCCCCTAAAACCCTAAGCCCTAACGCCCTGAACTGTGAGCAACTTCTGCCGGGTGTGTCGCCCTCTGCTTCTGGCATTTCTCCCTTTGGAGCTGAAGGGCAGCTTCAGGGTTACCTTATTTGGAGTCCTTATAACAAGGATCCTACTATTTAGGGTGCTGTATTAGGGTCCCTTGCTTTCTGAAAGCGCTGTCCCGCAATCAGTGGTTCACCGACACTGCCCTGGCCGCCTCGGGCTTGCTCGAATGTCCGCATTTCACGCGCTTTGTCGAAGATTCACGCTTCAGTCGAGTCCGCGCCCAGAGATGCCGGCTTCGCTGAGAGCTCCTGGGTAGAAAGCGTACGCCTGGCAGGAACATTCAGGAACCACTCGACTTGTTCTTCGACAACAGGTGATAGAGGTGTTGCACTCCAGTTTGTCTCAGACTGTGTGCGTTTGGCGTTGAACACCTTGAGAGTATTTGAGATTCCAGTGCCAGCGTCACTCCGGGTGTTCCCGTGCAGCTGCCGGGTGAAGGATTTCGAAAAGAAAGTATCTGTTCTCGCACAAGAGATGTGTGAGCTGTTTTCTCAACACGCTTCGTTTGCCTTTTGGACTGTGCAGTGCTCATAGTATTGCCGGTTTGGTGTCGTCACAAGTGTAACCGCGCAGGCACGCCGATTGTAGTTGCGGGCACACTGGCTACAGACGCCAACTCGTACCGTTGTAGCCAGTCGGCCACTCGCTGCAGGTAGAAGAGCTTGCTGGAGCTTCGTGCCGCAGAAGCGTGGATCGTATTGACCCAGCAAGGCTTTGCGTCTTGCTTTAAGGCAGCTTGTCCAAGAGAGGGCTGACCGAGCCGCATGGTCCTGAGTCTTCAACGTTTCTTCAAGGGTAGACCAGGCAGAAGAATGCTGAGGATCACGGGTGTAAGCCCCACTGACAGGAATGCATTGCAGTGTGTTGCCTTTGTGTAGGAGGTGCGGGTCAGCATCAGAACAAGCCGTTGCGAATCTTGCAAGCTGGCACTGCGAGTTGCGCGACTTTGTTGCAGTTGCCCTTTGACCACATGTCCCACAAGCACCGGCATAAAGAAGGCAGTTGCGTGACAAGCAAGCTATGCCAAGAAAGAGGTATTGACCGTACCAGCTCTCACACGCAGACTGGAAAGAGTCATTCTGCTCCGTGCAATGTGCTTCTAACTCAACTCCAAGCTTCACGTCTTGCATGAACGAAGACTCGTGCCGGTGCGGGTCAGGTAGGCATTTGACGAAACGTGCTTGAAAGTCTGCCAGGCGATCGATCCGACAGTCTTGGTGCTTGATCAGTGCCGTTCACCCTCGTTCAAGACATTCTGTTCCTGGGCTTGGTTCGTTGAACGGCTTGTCTCGGCGTCGCTTCTCTCTCTTCACTCTCCTCCTCCGCTGTTGGATCCATGAAGCTTACACTCTCTAGCCATGTGGATTTCAAACATCAGGACAGAGCTCGTCTTTACCCCAAAATCAGGCAACACACCGCGAGCTTCGTCTTCCTGATGCCATCCGCACGGTCTTGGTCCGGTTGCGCCTGCTCACCCGTGCATGACATGCTTTGCGCCTTCGTTGCACTTCAGGCTTTGTCCTGTCAGGGAAGCTCCTTCGCCTGATGTTCAGCCGGAGGCTCTCGTGTTCGGAGCCCAATGCTTTGCTCCTCAGCCCGATGCCGCTGCACTTGTCAGACCTCAAAAATCCCCTGATCAGACTGGTGCCTTGCTCGGGTGTGCCCGTGCAGCTGCCAGCTGCACGCTCTCGAAGACGTTCTTTGCGGTCCCTTCTTGCCGCACGTTTTGGTGCTTGCTTGCATCACGTGTCATCTGCCACGGCGTAGCACGAGTCCACTTCTTGGCAACGTCATACTGTTAGAGGGCTTCCAATCCTGCAAAATGTGCACTACGGAGACTGCACTGGCACTATCAAGCTGCTGCCCGAGGGCGAAGTCAACCGGTAGACTACGGCACATCCACTGTGACGTCGTCCGTGTGTTGCCGTGCAGGCAGGTTCGACCCCCCAAACCCCAAACCCTAAACCCCGTCGCTGACTTTTGGCTTTTCAACTTGCGTACGAGGGGCATCGAGCTCAAAACATCGCCAACGGTTTCAACGGCGCTAGCGCCGACAAGAGCTGCCTCGAGCTATCTGCCATTCCTTGAGTGCTCCCTGGGGTGTACCTCATTAACTGCCGATGTAGCAACAGTTGAAGGGAAGCTTTAGCCTGAGCTGACCTGTGGTCACGCGCAGATCTCAGCTGCTGCCGGCACCTTCAAGTGTTGCGGTGCAGCCGCCAGGTAACAGCTATGTTGGTGCTGCTCTCAAGCCATGTTGTGGGCTGTTCGTATGCTGGATGAGTATCTCTTTTCCTAGGCCATACTACCCATAATGGGCACAAGCTTCTGGTTTGCCTATGTTCTGTTTGCCTGACATGAGCCTGAGGAGCCCAACCGAAGGCAACATGTCTTCGTCGTGTCTCAATGATCACACTTAAACAGTTATCCGCATCGCCATGATTGCAAGATATTTCGATCTTGAAACCGGCCACAAGTCTCCTCCTGCGTAGTGGAGGTGCACAGCCTCCTCGTCCCGCTCTGGCAGTCCCCCTCGTTGCAGTTCAGGCTTTGTGCTCTGAGGGAAGCTCCTTCGCCTGATGTTCAGCCGCAGAGGCTCTCGTGTTCGGAGCCCAATGCTTTGCTCCTCAGCCCGATGCCGCTGCACTTGTCAGACCTCAAAAATCCCCTGATCACACTGCTGCCTTGCTCGGGTGTGCCCGTGCAGCTGCCAGCTGCACGCTCTCGAAGAGGTTCGTTCTTTGCGGTCCCTTCTTGCCGCACGTTTTGGTGCTTGCTTGCATCACGTGTCTTCTGCCACGGCGTAGCACGAGTCCACTTCTTGGCAACGTCATACTGTTAGAGGGCTTCCAATCCTGCAAAATTTGCACTACGGAGACTGCGCTGGCACTATCAAGCTGCTGCCCGAGGGCGAAGTCAACCGGTAGACTACGGCACATCCACTGTGACGTCGTCCGTGTGTTGCCGTGCAGGCAGGTTGTATCCATGGCGATGTTGGGTGCATGGAGTTGAAGCCATCAGCCATGCATGAGCAAACCTTGCTGACTGAGTTCTGGCTTTTCAACTTGCCTGCTAGGGGCATCGAGCTGAACACGATGTAAGAAAAGGCAGGAGCTGAGTCAGCTGCCATTTCTTGAGCATTGTGCCTTGCGTGAAGCAGCGACCAGCAATTAGCAGAAGTCGGCCGTCTAAGATCAGTGTAGTATCTGTCTTAGCCAGATCAGCTTCTACCCAGGGCGATATTGCGTGTGTGGAGTGGAAGCCACCAGCTATGCATGAGCAAACCTTGCTGACTGAGCTATGGCTTTTCAACTTGCCTGCTAGGGGCATCGAGCTGAACGCGGCGTAAGAAAAGGCAGGAGCCGAGTCAGCTGCCATTCTTTGAGCGTTATGTGTGAAGCACCGACGGGAATCAGCAACAGAAGTCGGCCGTCTAAGGTCAGTGTAGTATCCCCCCAATCAGATTAGGCATGCCACCATTTTGCTATTGTTTTTGCATCCTTCCTTATTGCATGACTCCGCGATTTGGTCGCACTGGTCCCTTATCGGCGGACCGCACCGTTTCAGCGCCGACAACACTTCGAGCGCTCGTTTTTCAGCTGGCCGAGCTTGCCGGGACTGCGCTGCGAAGCTTGCTCCCTAAACCCTACCCTATGCCTCCAGGGACCTCATTATGGGGTCCTCAAGGGGTCTAGGGCCCTAAGTATGAAGTCTGGAGGGATAGGGCTAAATCCTAAACCATGTCGCAGTTGCCTCTGCGGGGCCTTAAGGACTGGACTTGTTGACGCGCCATCGCCGCATTTGGTCCTTGCTAGTATGATCGGCTCCATGCAGTGCCTCCTGCAGGATTCTGCCCCAGAGCAGGCCTAAGCCAGCCGGTAGACTTCAGCAGGCTTAATCTTAGTATAGGGGGCCCATCATACTTTACTTATCATAAGGAACCCTGGTCTTGGTAGTTGTTTAGGCCCCTACATTAGGCCCCTACAGTACGGTTCCAAGAGCCGGGTCTTGCTGGCAGCCAACAGCCAGTTTCAGGAAAAAATGCACCAGCAAGCGCTGACTGTGCTGCGCCTTTTGCCTCTGCCTGACAGGGGTGCATGGAGCTGATAACATCGCTAGGAAAAGAGCCGACAAAAGCTTGGTCGAGCTATCTGCCATTTCTTCAGTGCTACCAGGGCTGCACCTCATGCACTGCCGATGTAGCAGCAGTTACGCTTTCATGCTGCTATGGGGAAGCTTCAACCTGGTTCCACCCGAGCCTGTCACACGCAGATCTCAGGTGCTGCGGGCACCTCCGAGTGCCATGCAGCTGCCAACCCTGCATCTGCCACCCAGGCTCGGGGTCGTCCATAGTCAAGGTTGCTGCAGCAACCCTAAAACCCTAAACCTTAAAACCCTAAAGCCCTAAAGCCCAAAACCCTAAAACCCTAAACCTTAAAGCCCTAAAGCCCTGAAGCCCTAAACCCTAAAACCTTAAGCTCCAAACTCGAAACTCGTCGCACGCTTCCGGATGATGGTTTTCTGCATTCCGTGAAGCATCCCCTTGGGCAATCAGCAACTGAGACGACGGCCGTCTAGGGTCAGTGTAGTAGTTTTTCCTCACCAGATCAGACATCTCATCGGGTTCCCGCATATCACCGGCAATCTGCACTGTTTTTGCATGCTTCTTGCGTCTACCTTGCTACACTGCCGCGATGGCATGACTCCGCGAATAGGTGGCCGTGGTATCTTGCCTATGCAAGGCAAGCATGTCGGTGGACCCGTGAAACTGCGAGTGCCCGCTTTTCAACCGGAGTCGCCATGGGCTTTGTGGTGCAGGCAGAGGTCGACACCCCTAAACCGCTAAACCCCTAAACCGTTGACTTGTGGTCCTGCAAGGCAGAGCAGCCCGCTCGCGTGCGGCGCAGCGTGCGTGTCGCACTTGCATCGCTCAATGGACTTCGACGGGCGTCGGCAAAAAGGATTTAGGGTTTAGGCTTCAGGATACCCTCAACTACCAAAACCTACCGTTCTGCAGGTTCTTTTTATGCCCCTCAACATCGAAGTTATACTTCGGTAGCTCAAGCTAGGGTGGAGCTGGTGCTCGGAATCTAGAAGGACCCTTGCCCTTACATGACCCTAAAGCCCTAAATGCCTCAATCCGAAATCCTGTCATCTCCGCGGCTTTCTGGAGGCTCTCATCTACGGGTGCCAGGATGCCTGCTGGCCTTCCCTGAGCCTCCGAGGGGGGCTATCGAACCTAAGCCCCGTACGGGTTTCGGGTTGAGGGGTTTAGAGTGTAGTGGGCTTTGGGTTTAGGGTTCAGGGGTTTCGGGCTTCGGGCCAACCGGTCAACCCTCAATCGCGCCTGAGACGAGGGAGAGTCCTTCGGCCCCAGGCAGCCTAAACCGCAGCTTCATGGCCTCTGTCCCATTCGTCTTGGAGCACAGAGTAGTTTCAGAACCCACGGGACCTCGAATAATCGTGAAACCTCGTGGTAAGGACTCATGAAACAAAGCGTGCTCTAGTTTTCTGAAGCCCCAGTGCAGGCAGGTCAGAGTGCCTCCTGCGCTTGCTAAAGCCTTTTGCTGCAGACGTCGGTCCATAATGAAGCCCGGACGTGCTGGAAGTTAGAGGCTTAGGACCAAGAAGTGCCAAAGCCCGTCAAAGCCCTGGCCCTGGCTACATCCTAAGTCCATGAGGCCCTGAACCCAAGACCTGCCTAGAGATGGTCCGAAGAGTGGATTCGATCCCACGGTCTCGTTCCAGAGTGGCTCTCCATGCAACGCTAAGGCGCTGAAGCCTAAGCCCTCAGGCAAAAGAGCTTTGAGCCTTAGGGCTCGTTCGTTTCCAGCATGACCACTCAGTGGCAGCCAAGTAGCTCGCAGTGCAAGGCACTCATGCGCCTGCGAAGAACACCCAGCCCGATTAAGGTTCAGGGTCTGGGCAGCCGAGTCTCAATAAGGCGCGATTCCCAGTGCTGCAGACTCCGTGTGGGTTGACTCAGCCAGATGTGCAGCGTGTCGGGTCCGTGGATTGAAGGCCGGTTTGTCAGACACGGTTTTATTCCAAGCACTCCTTGCTTCGAAGGTCAAGGCTCTGGTGGAGGTCCCTAAAGCAAAAGCCAGAAAGTTGGAATATGATTATCCTAAGCCCTTTATGGTAAATTATACGGTATCCTACCCTGAAACCATATTCCAACTTTCTGGAGTTCCCCCTAAACCCGAAGAGCCCTGAAGCCTCTTAGTCTGCCATCTCTGCTTTGATGGCTGCGGAATGGATGGAGGTGGCCGTGGGCAATGCTGGCGTTCCTCCACCGGCTGCTTCTGTGCTGGGACTTTAGGCCTTTCGGCTTGTGTAAGTGGGCGCTATACGGGTCACTATAAGGGCAAAAAGGTCGCCTCGCCTGCCCAAAGCAGAGAGGCAGACGAAGAGTAGTTCTGAGCTGGTTGGGAGGCATGTTGGCCCCATTCGCAGCTTTTGCAGGTGAGCTTTCGGATCCCTTGTCTCTAAACCCTCAACCCTAAGGGCCTCCGCTGAAGAAGCCCAAGGTTTGCGCGGTCTTTACGCAACATGCCTCTGAAAGGAGACGCATGAGATCGTTCCCTGGAAGCGCTTCCTTCAGTCTGACTCAGTATGAAGTTGAGAATTCGACAGCAGTCAAGCGGATTATGTTGAAACGGTCAACGGCTGAGACAGAAGCTTCGGTCGGCGACCCACAGGCACAGCACAGCAGATTGAGCAAGAGGTTTGCAGCATTGTCGAGGAGAGCAACCCTGGTTGCTTTGGCTCCTGGCACAGGCAAATCTACCCTGACCGCCCTGCTGAACGAAGCACTTAGGAGAAAAGTGGACCCAAAGCAGTTCGTCGAGTATCATTTAGACAGACTGCCCAAGTCGGTTCACTATAATGCGGAGGCGTTGAGAGAGTTCCTAGGATTCCCGGCTCCTGAGTTTGTGTATTTTGCGGATGCTGATTCTGTCTTTGATTCGCCCGACACATACTGGAGAAGCCGTGCAGAGAATTACACGAGGATCACAGAGCAGACCGGGTACAGGCCCCCCCCGGGAGCTTATGAGGAACTCATCTTGGATTTCTGGGAGCAGGCACAGGCTTCGCAGCTTCCGCAGGTCCTGCTTTGCAATGACTATGGAGACGAAGAAGCCCCGTGGTTTACGCTGCGAGCAAAGCTGCCATTGAAAGAAGCAGAACGTCGATGGAGAGGCAGAGTGCCGGCAGACATGCCCGACGAGCAAGCGAAGCCTAAGATTGATCGCTGGCGCCGGGCATGGCACGATCTGCCAGCAGATGTCCTACACTTTTCCGACATTGTAGAGACTTTGGTTCGCATAGTGCTGACGGCATACCCGAAGCTTTAACGACGCCTTCCAGCAACAACTTTCGTCTCAACTCGCAGCATGCGCGGATTGAGGCTCAGAAGAAACATGCCGATGCGTGCAGGAGCCTGCAAGAAGCAAAGTGAGCAGGACCACCTTGTGCAGCCTGGCTGCTTTTTTCGTTTCGAAGAGACAGGGACATGTGTCAGTGCTTGGCATAGCAGTGTGACATCTTCTGGCAAAGCCTTCTTGCAGGCAAACGAGGGCTGGTCAGCACCTGCCAAGGCTTGGGTGCCAGCAGTCGCTCCTTGCCGTGCTATTGGACGGAGTGGGCGACCAAGACTGGCGCTCTGCTCTTGTCAGCAAGGTCCGTTTTGCTGGCAGGTTTCAAGTAGGTGCGGTTTTGACTCTCGCAGAGGTGGTTGATGAAGAGTTTCGAGTGGTGCATGTTGAAAGATCTAGCGGCCTAGGGCCACGACCAGCAGCTGCTGATTACCGGTCATGCCACAGCAGATTGAGCAAGAGGTTTGCAGCATTGTCGAGGAGAGCAACCCTGGTTGCTTTGGCTCCTGGCACAGGCAAATCTACCCTGACCGCCCTGCTGAACGAAGCACTTAGGAGAAAAGTGGACCCAAAGCAGTTCGTCGAGTATCATTTAGACAGACTGCCCAAGTCGGTTCACTATAATGCGGAGGCGTTGAGAGAGTTCCTAGGATTCCCGGCTCCTGAGTTTGTGTATTTTGCGGATGCTGATTCTGTCTTTGATTCGCCCGACCCATTCTGGAGAAGCCGTGCAGAGAATTACACGAGGATCACAGAGCAGACCGGGTACAGGCCCCCCCCGGGAGCTTATGAGGAACTCATCTTGGATTTCTGGGAGCAGGCACAGGCTTCGCAGCTTCCGCAGGTCCTGCTTTGCAATGACTATGGAGACGAAGAAGCCCCGTGGTTTACGCTGCGAGCAAAGCTGCCATTGAAAGAAGCAGAACGTCGATGGAGAGGCAGAGTGCCGGCAGACATGCCCGACGAGCAAGCGAAGCCTAAGATTGATCGCTGGCGCCGGGCATGGCACGATCTGCCAGCAGATGTCCTACACTTTTCCGACATTGTAGAGACTTTGGTTCGCATAGTGCTGACGGCATACCCGAAGCTTTAACGACGCCTTCCAGCAACAACTTTCGTCTCAACTCGCAGCATGCGCGGATTGAGGCTCAGAAGAAACATGCCGATGCATGCAGAAGCTTGCAAGAAGCAAAGTGAGCAGGACCACCTTGTGCAGCCTGGCTGCTTTTTTCGTTTCGAAGAGACAGGGACATGTATCAGTGCTTGGCATAGCAGTGTGACATCTTCTGGCAAAGCCTTCTTGCAGAAAAACGAGGCCATGTCAGCACCTGCCAAGGCTTGGGTGCCAGCAGTCGCTCCTTGCCGTGCTATTGGACGGAGTGGGCGACCAAGACTGGCGCTCTGCTCTTGTCAGCAAGGTCCGTTTTTCTGGCAGGCTTCAAGTAGGTGCGGTTTTGACTTTCGCAGAGGTGGTTGATGAAGAGTTTCGAGTGGTGCATGTTGAAAGATCTAGCGGCCTAGGGCCACGACCAGCAGCTGCTGATTACCGGTCATGCCACAGCAGATTGAGCAAGAGGTTTGCAGCATTGTCGAGGAGAGCAACCCTGGTTGCTTTGGCTCCTGGCACAGGCAAATCTACCCTGACCGCCCTGCTGAACGAAGCACTTAGGAGAAAAGTGGACCCAAAGCAGTTCGTCGAGTATCATTTAGACAGACTGCCCAAGTCGGTTCACTATAATGCGGAGGCGTTGAGAGAGTTCCTGGGATTCCCGGCTCCTGAGTTTGTGTATTTTGCGGATGCTGATTCTGTCTTTGATTCGCCCGACACATACTGGAGAAGCCGTGCAGAGAATTACACGACGATCACAGAGCAGACCGGGTACAGGCCCCCTCCGGGAGCTTATGAGGAACTCATCTTGGATTTCTGGGAGCAGGCACAGGCTTCGCAGCTTCCGCAGGTCCTGCTTTGCAATGACTATGGAGACGAAGAAGCCCCGTGGTTTACGCTGCGAGCAAAGCTGCCATTGAAAGAAGCAGAACGTCGATGGAGAGGCAGAGTGCCGGCAGACATGCCCGACGAGCAAGCGAAGCCTAAGATTGATCGCTGGCGCCGGGCATGGCACGATCTGCCAGCAGATGTCCTACACTTTTCCGACATTGTAGAGACTTTGGTTCGCATAGTGCTGACGGCATACCCGAAGCGTTAACGACGCCTTCCAGCAACAACTTTCGTCTCAACTCGCAGCATGCGCGGATTGAGGCTCAGAAGAAACATGCCGATGCATGCAGAAGCCTGCAAGAAGCAAAGTGAGCAGGACCACCTTGTGCAACCTGGCTGCTTTTTTCGTTTCGAAGAGACAGGGACATGTATCAGTGCTTGGCATAGCGGTGTGACATCTTCTGGCAAAGCCTACTCGCAGGCAAACGAGGGCTGGTCAGCACCTGCCAAGGCTTGGGTGCCAGCAGTCGCTCCTTGCTGGGCCATCGGATGGAGCCAATATGATTTCAAGCAGACCAGATGCGCACGCCCACTGTCTGGCGGATGATATACTCAGGTCTACATATCTAAGGAATCCATACGGACATCCCCGCGCATTCGTGGAGAGCCGATGTGGGCTTACTGATGTTCGGCATTCCTTTGTATCCGGATTGAAGACGGGTCTGTCAGGCACCGTCTTCTGCGAAGCACTGGTTTCTTTGGCTTGACACTGTAGGCCATGCATCATTCGCGAAGCCACGCTTTCCAGAAGCCCGGGCCCTTACTCTGGGTTGGCCATGTGCAGCACTTTGACGGCTGCGCCTTCGGTCAAGGTTGTTGCTGGCAATTCTGGCTTCCCATCATCCGTTCACCGGACTTGTCTTTGTCGGAAGGTGCCGGTGACTACACCAGCTCTAAGTATATTATAGTCGTAGTTAGACTATAGCTGCTCCGTGGCTACGAGGACTCTCGTCCCCTTCAGCTTGTGCAGCCTGGCCTTTGGTGTTTCGGCCATGCAGGGCATCAGAGTACTTGGTGCCCATCGTAGCAGTGTGCAAACACAAGGCAGGGAAAGCCAAAGCCGGGTGGGAGGCCAGAAGTCGTTCACGTGCGGGCATTTGGACAGAGACGAGCAATAGCCGCGGTTTCTGCCTTTGTCAGAAACTTCCTCTTTGCCTGAAGGCCTCTCGCGGATTTGGTTGATGAGGGCTCCAAAGCCTTGGCAGAGTGACGCTGACAACTCCAGAACAAGACGGATTGGTCGGCTGAAAGCCGCCGCTTCGCGCCGTGGCTGAGGTTTTTGCCGCCTTGCTCCGAGAACCTCCGTGCAATCGGCCCTGCACGCTTCGCCGATGTTTTATGTCACGGAAGATGTGCTCTTGGGTTGAAAGTGAGGAGGGACACCCAGGCAGTCAGTGCCGTGGCTTGAGCCATAAACTCCAAGCGCAGTCACCAAAAGAGGACTCACTCAGGAATTCTATTTCTTGAGGGGTATTCCGTCCTGAGGGCAAGTTGCGTTAGCCGTCGCACCGGTTTGAGAGGGCAACTCTCTCGCTTCTTGCGATTGCTGCCAGGATATTCGTAGCTAGAGTCCTCAGCTCAGCAAGCCTTCCAGTCATGCCCTCCATCGCAGTCAACTGAGATGCACTCGCTGCGAGCGTGGACTCTAGCATGTTCTGAAACCGTCCCAGTGGTCATGACGGGCCTGATGCACCGTTCCCCATCTCTCAAACACGAGCCCTTAACCCTGCTTCCTTAATCCCTAAGTGCAAGCCCTGCGCCGCTTATGCTGCGGGGCTTTCAACATTTCGGCAACAGACCAAGCCCTGGAAGTTCAGGAGACTGCGCCCTGTCACGAGCCAGCCTTTGAGGTGCCCAACTGCTCCAACGATCGGTCGGGCATGTCAGTGGACTTGCGACAAAGTTCATCCTGGAACATAGCAACCTAACTTCGAGGAAGTAGAACCCCGTCATTCCCTGCTCTAGCCGAGCGGATGCAGCCACTGAGAGTGCAGGGTATCTCAGCAAAGCCCTGGCTCCGTTTGGCTGGCCGTGCGAGGCATGACTCGGGTCAGTTTCGGAAATTGGGTTCAGGGGCACTCAGCAGATGCTGCGCCGGCACAAGCTGGGGACTTTAAACCGTAAACCCTAACCCGTAAACCCTTTAACAGGCTGAGAGGAGGCCCTTCCCTGCACGCTCGGTCCTGGTGCTTCGCGCGATGCGCAGGTGCTTGAATCATTGCTCAGGGAGGCTTCGTGTCTTGTCCCCTCAGAAGCCCCGGGCGGGGCATCGATGCCGCCACCACCTCAAGGTGTGTTTCGACTCGTTGCTGCGCAGGTGCTGGCTTTTGCCTGGCGGGAGTCTTTTGCTGAAGCGCGGACGCCCATGAACGTGGTGATGAAACGTGCAGCCACCCACGTCTGAGGGTGGAGTCGCAGCGATGCACTCAGCTCACCAGACCCGCGTTTCTACACAGAGCGAGTTAGCCGGCCTCACCATCCTCTCTCTTCTGCATACTTGAGACACTTGGCTCTTGCAACCCATAACACCCTAAAGGCCCTAAACCCAAACCCACAAAATCCTAAATCCTAGACAAGACTCCAGGCCATGAAAAACCCATGCCCGGTGCAACTCTGTCTCTCGCGCATCCCGAGCTGCTCTCTGTGCTGTCTGCCGTCTCTGCCTGGGGTTCCGATGCGCCTTTGTTTTCGCAGACTCCCCCGAAGAAAGGCAGAGCCTCGCTTTGAGAGCTGCCTCGGAGACAAACTCCTCCGTGCTTTTCACGGGGCCTTCCCCCGCAGGTCTAAGCCCTAGATACTGCGACGGTGCGGAGCGGCTGAATGTGTTTTGCGGCGCACAAGCTACTCCTTCCAGGGTCAGCATGTGACCGTGCCACAGTTGCAGCTCTGCCGTGTTTTATTTGGGCAGGATGATGGCCAGGTGACTGCGCTCCCATGACTTGCTCAGCATTGCGCTGGCCTTCTTTCAAGGAGTGCTAGCTCCTGTTCCTTTTCAAGTACAGCTTGAGAAGACTGAGATGCAGGCCAAGCCGTACGGCGCGGCCCTGTTCCCTAATCCCCTCAGCATAATTTCAACCTTAAGCGTTAGAAGTGCGAAAGCCTCTATGTGCTGTGGGTGCAGAGGCCACATCCTCGAAGCATCTCGGGGGGCAAGGGGATTGGAGTCCTTGGGGGCAGTGTGATCGAGCAGGACTCCACGTTGTGCAGCCTGGGACCACGGCGGCTTCCTTGGGTGATTCTCACCCATCTTGTTGCGGGGGTATCAGAAATTATAACAGTTATAACATCTGCGGCGGAGTTGACAATTCTAACGTACCCCGGATCTCCAGACCACGAGTGTGCTTGGATGTCCGAGGCAGCTCGCCAGTCGCTTGCTGCCTACTGCGGGAGTCCTTGAGGCGACGCGCCCCGCAGAGGATGAGCTGACGCTTGGACTCTTTGCGATCCGACGCGCTGGCACCGGCAAAAAGGCGATATCGGGGCCTTGATCATTAGAATCAGAAGTTCAGAAGAAGGGGGTTTTGGGTAATTCGGGGCCTTCAATAAAAGAGGGTCTTGGGGTACACTACCAGTTAGGCCTGCCTTTCTTTTACTGAGAGCTGAAGTGATGACAGGCTTCGAGACACCGGCCTACAACTCCCGTAGTTTAGGGTCCTTAAGGTAATGCAGGATTTATATCATCAACCGTACGTCCCTGATCTGTGTAATGTAGGAACCTGATCAAGAAACCCTGAGCCTATAACCCCAAAAAAGTAGGATTCACATAAGGAACCCTAATTAAAGGCCCAAGGTCTATTAATCAGGTTCCTACATTACTATAGTACCCTTACAGATCCCTTATAGTAACCCTTATAGACCCCGGTAAAGGAACCCCAATAAAGGGCCCAAGGTTGCTTAATCAGGTTCCTACATTATACAACGAAGGCGTTAGGACGCAAGTGTGCAGCCGGCATGTTGGCCCAAGCCCTTTTAGCTGACACCATCGCATTCGTGCCCGCTTGAGAGAAGGAATACAAGCATGGATGCAGCTGTGGCCAGGGAGGGGGAGGCCATTGACGCAGAGGCGAGATATCCACAGTTAGGACTCAGCCGTCAACCCCAACCCCAAATCCTGGACCCTCAAACCTGAACTTCAGCTGTCAGCCGCAAGCTCCAAACTCTAGTAAACTCGAGCAAGCTCCAAGGTGCGGCCTTCAACTCAAGTCTTGTCCCAACATCTTCATGCCCAAGCCCGTCACCAAAATCCTTTGAAACGCTACATCCTTGAAAGCCGAGACTCTACTGCCGAGACCTTACCACTTTTGGCCCGAAACAAAACCCTGAATCCTGGCCCGCTTCGCCCTTCACCCTGAACCCGCAGGCCTTGGGTTTTGGGCCAATAGGTTGCAGGCACCACTCAAAATTTGCCATGCCCCAGACCCCCAACCCTAAACCCTACACTACCATCTACGACTTAGGCCCCAACCCGTGAACCCTGAACTAAACCCTAAACCCTAAACTCAACCCTAAACCCCAAAACCCTAAACTAAGCCCTAAACCCTAAACCCTAAACTAAACCCCTGAACCCTAGCCTGAGTCCTTATCCCCAAGCGCTAAGGCCTTAACTGAACGCAAGCCCCACACTCTGCACGCCAGCCTCCGCAGCCTAAAAACTCCTGAGCTTTGCTCACCCTAAACCCATCTAAACCCTAAACCCTGAAGCTAAACCCTAAACCCTAGAAACTAGACCCTAAACCCTAAACCCTAAACCCAGCTCAGGGTTTAGGGTTTAGGGTTCAGAGTTTAAGCCTTTTCAAGGCATAAGGGTTTAGGTTTTAGGGCTTGGGTTTAGGGCTTGGAGTTTAGGGTTTTAGGGCTTGGGGTTTAGGGTTTGAGGGCTTGGGGTTTAGGGTGTAGGGTTCAGGGTGTAGGGCGTGGGGTTTATGGTTTAGGGTTCTCTTTGGTCTAGAGGTCAGGGCTCTTGGCTCAGGGTTGACCCCGAACCCAAAACCGTAAATGTCAGGGAGCCGAGAAGCCTTTACCCTGAACTCTAAGCCGCGGGTTATGTTGGCTTTAGGGTTTCAAAGAGGACGCTGAGGGAACCTATGGTTTGTACTTTTGGCGTAGGTTTAGGGTTTAGGGGTTTCGGGTCCCCCTAAACCCCTCAACCCTAAAACCGTTTACAGTTACATCGTTCTCGGTTTACAAAGTTGAAGAACACCTGGCAAAGCTTCGTAAAAGTCTGAACAAAACACTCCCAGACAGCGCTGCTAAGGCCGATGCAAACATCCGGTTTAGGGTTTAGGGTTTAGCCTTGTAATTAGCACAAAAAGATGCCCCTTTGGTCTTCGTGGTACCATCAGGGGTCCACATTAACGTAGGAACCTGATTAAGAAACCTTGAGCCTTTATGTATGAATCCTAGTATTTTGGGGTTCTAGGCCCAGGTCCACATTTGGGACTTGCGGAAACTTCCATTTACTGATAGATAGCACGTCTCTGCAGTCGCTGAAACCAACGACGACACCGGGCGCTGAAGAAGCCCAGGAGGTCGGGTGGGGGGAGCAGTAGGGCTTTTCGGCTTAGGGTTTTGGTTTTTTTTTGGGTTTTTGGGTTTAGGGTCTAGGGTTAAGGGGTGGAGTAGTAGGGTTTTCTGAAGACTATAAGAGGGGGTTCCGTAAACTTCGCCTCTAAGGGGGCTCAAGACCTAGCTTTCTTCAAGGCCTCTTTCGGGAGTTTGGGGGCCCTAAACCCTAAACCCTAAACCCTAAACCCTCTTTCAGGAGTTCGGGGGTCTGAGGGGGTTTTGGGGCCCAGGATTTGGGGATTTGGGTCGTTTGCCAGATGTGTTCCTGAAGGCGTCTACGGTTTTCGGGAGTTCGGGGGGATTTAGGGGGTTTGGGGGTTTATGAGACCCTAGACCCTAAACCACGCAGATCCCTTTAGGGAACCCTATAGATCCCTTTAAGGAGCCCTATAAGAACCCTTACTAAGTCCCCTGCCCCTCCAAGCAGTCGTCAGGCTCAATGGGTCTCGAGTCCAGGTCTCCCCAGTTTGATAGTTGGATAATATTCATAATATAGATATAGTAGGACCTTAATAGTAGCCCTATCATAGACTCTTACTGTATGGGGGCCGTACCTAACGCAGAACCGAAGATGGTGACTCTGAAAGCGATGCCCTAAACCCTAAACGGTGAACCCTAAATCCGCAACCCCTCAACCCTAAGCCCTCAACCCTAAACCCTCAACCCTTAAACCCTTAACCCGACATGTTTAGGGTTTAGGGCCCAGGGATCCGAACTCCTGGAGTAACTTTCTGGGTTAAGGCTAGTTGTGTTCGTCCATGCATCTCAGCAATAGTATAAGGACCCGAAAAACGAAGAACCCGATGTAGAGAAGCGGTCGAAGTACATTGCGAAGAGGCCTAGCGAGCTTATACAAAGCTCAAAAGAATGGGCTCCGTGTTAGGGTTTAGGGTTTTTGGGGTTCAAGGGTCCTGTTACTTGGAGTCAATATGAAACTGTCCTGTGGAAAGCATAATTATGTTATCCCGTGCGCTCATTCCGACCACAGAATCCTCAACCTCCCACCCTAACCTGAAAGAACCCTGGCCCGTGAACCCTACCAAAACCCAAGCCCAGCCACGAAGCCGCAAGCAACCGCCCTAGATCTTAAGCCTTAAACCTTGACTCCTAAGCCCTACATCGTACCAAAATGCAGCCCCCAAACCCTCAAGCCGGAAGCAGTCGCTTGCCAGGCAGTCGGCGTGGGTGTGCTTGGTTGGCTAGGCACGGGTCTTAACAGTCTTCGCAGAAAGTTTGTAGTGCAGACTTCCACTTTAACTTGATCGTGAAGTTAACAACGGTGGTAGACTCCTCCTACATATTGCGCAGGCGTCAACTGTCAACGGCCTCAGCCAAGATTTCTCAACAAGGATGCTGATGTGAACGTGGCCATCGCAACCACTACACACTGCTTCGGTTGTTCACTACTGGTAGCCCGTATGTCCCAACAGCGGCCGCCGGCATCACTAGCCGTCAGCGGCAGCAGCACCGACAGCGACGACGATGCCGACGAAGACGACGACGACGACGCCGAGCAACAACTACAAGAACTTCTGCTCCTGCTGCTGCTTATCAACCTCAGCTTTTGCGCTCAATACTCTCTTGCGAGGATCACCACGATGGCCAGTTGATGTAAGCCCGTTACGTGCGAGTGAATTACTTGATCTGCCCTCTTCAGCCTCGTGGTTATGTTCATCATTAGCAAATGTAGGAACCTGATTAAGAAACCCTGGGCCTAGAACCCCAAAATAGTAGGATGCATATAAGGAACCCAACTATAGGCCCAAGGTTTCTTAATCAGGTTACTACATTATCCTAATAATCTAAACCCTAAACCCTTAACCCAAAACCCTAAACCCCAAACCCTAAACCCTAAGCAAAAAAAGCTCTAAACCCTAAACCGTGTCACAGCACCGAGATGTTCACTTCGTGGCCTCTTTAGACTGGATACTGCCCCCACTCAGTAGCAGTTGGATAATATTCATAATATAGATATATTAGGACCTTAATAGTAGCCCTATTATAGACTGTTACTGTATGGGGGCCGTATCCAACCTAAAGCCCTAAAACCCTAAACCCCTAAACCCTAAACGTTCCTGTATGGGGGCAGTATCCAACGTTTAGACATTTTAAGGGAGCCCCGACTCTCCCGCCGCCGAGACCTCATCTGGAAGCCTCACTCTTAGGTTTTAGGGTTCAGGGTTTAGGGGGTTAGGGTTTAGGATTTATATAGGGTTTAGGAGCATCTTAGGGTTTAGGGGCTTAGGGCTTTAGGGCTTATCTGGAAGCCTCACTCTTAGGCTATACTTAAAGGATCATGGGACTTAGTAAGTAGGTTCCTTTAAAGGGCTCCTTTAAGGGATCTATATAGCGGTTCTATAAGGGGTAGTTTAGGCTACTTAAAGGATCATGGGACTTAGTAAGTAGGTTATAATTGGGGTTATAAGTCTCCTATGTGGGGTTACCCTAATTATAACCTACTCATAACCTTACTGACTAAGTCCCATGATCCTTTAAGTAGGGTTCCCAGAGACTCCAATATCCCGTAATTAAGGAATATTCCGTAAATCATATTAGGGATCCTACTATGATTTAAGGTATATTCCTTAATTAAGGGATATTGGAGTCTCTGGGTTCCTGCTTCAAAGGATCACTGGACTTAGTAGCTGGGGTTACTATTCTAGGGTAACTGTACTTCGGACTACTTACAGCCCCAGCTAAGATACTTATAGCCTGACTTACAAAGTCCCATGATCCTCCAAGTCATCTTTCAATCCATGGCCTACGCCCACAGCACCAAAAGTTGTCATTGGCAAAGCTCAGACCCGCAACCCTGCATCCCAAGCCCCAAGCTCACCTTGAACACGGAACCCTAAACCCTAAACCTTACGCTCTACCTGTGAACAACACAGCGTTTTGGCCTGCCATCGAAGCTGTACAGCAGCAACCTCCGAGGTGCCCCTCCCAAGCCTGCCACGACCCCACTTGAAGCCTTGGCTTAGGGTTTGGGGGTTTAGGGGTTTAGGGGTTTAGGGGTTTAGGGGTTTAGGGGTTTAGGGGTTTAGGGATTAGGGATTAGGGGTTTAGGGGTTTAGGGGCAGGCCCACCCCAAAAACACAGCCCTAAACCTCAACCAAAAGCCCTGCTAAACCCCCAATTTTCAGCCCGCGGCTCTAAGCTCCCAGGTTTCATCATCGTCAATCTCGCAGCTTGGGGCTACCTGAATCGGCAAAGAAACTCGCACAAGTGCTGTAATACTGTTGATGATATAAATCTGCATTACGGTAGGGACCCTAAGCTATGGGAATTATGGCATATTCCTTCTTATGGGTAATGCAGGATTTATATCATCAACTGTATCACAGTCTGATATCATATTCAATAATATGACGAATTTCACTTTATGCATATACGACGGCAAAAATCGAATGCAATGACAGTGATGGGGTCTAGTCTCGTCTAGGCTGGTTAAGTCTGGTCTAGTTTGGTGCGGCAGTACAATACAGTATAGTATCCATGAGCCTTGTCTGGGCCAGTCTGGCCTGGTCTTGTCTCGTGTAGTTCAGCATAGAAGCTTATAGTAGTATAAGACCGCTTCATGTAATCGACTATCGAAACTGATCAAAATATTGTACACTGCAGTACAACAGGATGGAAGAGAACAGGATAGGACAGGACAGGCCAGGCTAGGATGGGACAGGACGGAATTACAGAAACAGATAATACATGGTGACATATGTATATACATATATACAAGGACACACACGCATACCTTTTGTATACACTGTCTGCTTCTTCGTTTTAGTGCAGGAAGATGCTTTACGGGCTTACAGGGTTTCAAGGTTTTGGGAGGTTCTTGTGAGTTTAACCCGTAGATCCCTGAGCCCTGAACCCTGAACCCTACACCCCTAAACCCCTAAACCCCTGAACTCTGAACCCTTAACCCTAAACCCTTACACCCCTAAAGCCTAAACCCCTAAACTCGAAAATTTTGGGGTTCAGGGTTTGTTGAGATGTCGACTCTAGAGGGCTTCTCAAAGCGATTGTAGAGGTTAGGGTTCAGAGCTTGCAGTTTAGGGTTCAGAGTTTCGAGTTAAGGGTTTAGAGTTGAGGGTTCAGTGTTCATTCAGGGACTAGGGACTGCGGCGTGGGGGCTCAATGGGTAGTTGTCAAAATTATGGCCCCTTTCTTGGGTACTCTAAATACAAGGTGCCGTATTATAATAAGGACCCCAAAAGGGACCATAATTTTGACAACCACCCATATATGGTGTCCAATAGCACCCTGCGAAGATCCACAGAGTTCGGTTTAGAGTTTATGGTTCCCGCGTCTCAAATCCTAAACCCTGAAAGCGCAACAAAAAGCAGGTGTAGCCAGTCACGGCTTCGTATTCGAATTTTGAGCCCTGAACTCGGTTTCAGGGTGTAGGACCTTCGGGAGACCTTAACCCTGCACCGTAAAGGGTTCCCTCCAAATCCTCAGTCCTAAACCCTGTAGCCTAAACCCTAAACCCGAAACCATATGGGAGTTTCCGAAATTAGGAGTACCAAAGTGTGGGGGTGCTTATTTAACAAGAATCCTATTATTTAGGGTACTACATTGGCGTCCCCTGTTTTCGGCAACCCCCATGTAGCTTAAACCCGAAACCTTACCTAAAGGCTCATGGGACGTAGTAAGTATGGTTATAAGTACCTTACTTGGGGTTATAAGTAATTACAAGTATAGTTACCTCATTTATAACCCAAGTTCCTAAGTCCCATGATCCTTTAAGTAAACTCTAAACCCGAACTTCCCTAAATCCTAAATCTCTTAAACCATTCGGAAACCCCATATAGCTTAAGCCCGAAACCTTAGCGTAGTAACCCTAAGACCCCTCTTATAGAACCCTTGTAGATCCCTTTCAAGGACCCTTTCACAGAACCCTATAGTTACTAAGTCCCACGATCCTCCTCTAAGTAACCCCTAAACCCTAAACCCTAAACCCTAAACCCTAATTCCTAAACCCTAAACCCTAAACCCTAAACCCTAAACTCTAAGTAACGTAAGAGGACCCCAGAGCCGATACCTCCAGGCTTCATCACCTTTGCCAGTTTCGTTTCCTGGACGTTCGGCCTTGGTGTTTGCGTGCTGCGGCCTGGCATTTTTTGCTTTAGGGCTTGGGGCTTAGGGTTTAGGGTTTAGGGTTTAGGGCTTAGGGTTTAGGGCTTAGGGCTTAGGGTTTAGGGTTTAGGGTTCAGCAGCTCCGGATCCAGCAGTTTTAAAGTAGAGTTGTGTTTACGGTTTGGAAATAACACCCACCCACCCTTAGAATCCCATAACATCAGGGAAATACAAAGTTTCACTTCTTTCGCGGATGAAGGCCCAATCTTCAGACCAACCTTAATGAATTCGCGGATTAAGGCCCACCCTAGATCCTTCCAAAGTTTGGGCCTTATCCCGCGAAAAGTTTGGGCCTCATCCCACGAAAAGTTTGAGCCTTATCCCACGAAAAGTTTGGGCTTTATCCCACGAAAAGTTTGGGCCTTATCCCACGAAAAGTTTGGGCCTTATCCCACGAAAAGTTTGGGCCTTATCCCACGAAAAGTTTGGGCCTTATCCCACGAAAAGTTTGGGCCTTATCCCACGAAAGTTTGGGCCTTATCCCACGAAGAGTTTGGGCCTTATCCCATGAAAAGTTTGGGCCATATCCCACGAATTCCATTAAGGTTGGTCTGGAATTGGGCCTTATCCCACGAAAAGTTTGGGCCTTATCCCACGAAAAGTTTGGGCCTTATCCCACGAAAAGATTAGGCCTTATCCCACGATAAGTTTGGGCCTTATCCCACGAATTCCATTAAGGTTGGTCTGGACTTGGGCCTTATCCCACGAAAGTTTGGGCCTTATCCCACGAAAACCATTAAGGTTTAAATTACTATTGATAAAGAGTATTTAGGGTTTAGGGTTTAGGGTTTAGGGTTTAGAGAGTAGATCGCTTAATTTGGGGCCCTATACTACTAAGGGTACTTTATAGGAACCCCCATTAGGGGATCTACTTTTTGGATCCTCCCGGGGGTCTGACTTACGAAGCGGGCCTTGGAGTCTGGAGTTGTTGTTTTCAATTCCGGGTTTCGGAACTTGGGGCTTTAGGGCTCAAAGGATCTATGCAGCTTTATCATCGGATGTGGCAGCAGGCGTTTACCGTCAGGACATCGTTTCACCTAGCTGAAGCAGGGTTTAGGTATGTATATCCCCTTTTCTCACCTAGCAGATCCGTGAAGCAGGCATGGTTTTGCTCTGGTCGGTACGTTGCTTGTTTGATGGCTCAGGGTTTGGATTCTAGCTTTAGGTGTTTTTCGGTTTTCGGGGGTACAGCTTAAACATTGCAGACCCCAGAGACTAAACCCTAAAGTTCGAACTCAAAACCCTGATCAAGTCTGCTTAAAGGATCATGGGAGTTGGGTTTGAGATCAGGTAGCTGTATGGGGGTTTCCGAAAATCGGGGACCCTACTATAATACCGACCCTAAATAGTTGGATCCTTTTTTAGGACCTCCAAAAAAGACGGTACGCCTGATTTTCGGAAACTCTGAGCCCTAATCCCTTCATAGAACCCTTATAGATCCCTTTAAAGGAACCCTTGAAAGGATAATAAGGTACCCCTAATTTTCGGAAACTCCCATATCAAGAATGCTTCTAACCTCACTTCCGATTCATCCGGAGCCTTTCAATGTCGAGAGTCAGTCATGGAGGGTCTACGAGGGTTTAGGGTTTAGGATTTATGTAGGGTTTAGGATGATCTTAGGGTTTAGGGGCCTAGGGCTTTAGGGTTTAGGGGTTTAGGGTTTTGGGTTTAGGGTTTAGGGTTTTGGGTTTAGGGTTTATCAAAGGGGAAAAGGAGGGACCCTTAATGGGGACCCCTACCCTACAATGGGCTATATAATGGGTATATAGTAGCTATATTAAGGGTACATACCTAGGGGTCCTTGTTAAGGGTCCCTCCTTTTGGCCTTGGAGTTTAGGGTTGAGGGTTTCGGGTTTAGGGTTTAAGCTCCTATTTGCGTTCCTGTAAGGGTTCCCTGTAGGCTTACATTGCAACGGTGTATGTGTGGGATCCTTCAAGGGATCTAGGTCTCAGCGTTTTGAAGCTTTGGTTTCAAAGCTCAGATCTTACGGTGAGGGTTAAGGGTTTCAGGGGTTTTAGGGTTTTGGGGTTGAGGGTTTCGGGCTTGGGGTTTAAGGGTTTGGCATCCGGGTTTGAATCTGTTGAATCCCCAATTTCTGGAGCCCCCCTAAATCCTCCACCCTAAAACCGCCTGACCATGAAGCTCTGGTCCACAAATCCTGCATCATCTTGCATCCGTAACACGAGCCCTAAAGCCTAGAGCCTAGATCCTATATCCTAACCCCTAAAAACTGGATCCTAAACCGCAAATCATGTTAAAGTTTCAGAGGATGGCGGAAACCAGAATGGATTGATTCTGCGTAGCAGGATCGCGGTACCCAAATCTTAAACTCCCCTACTTCTGGACTCGACGGTTCAAAAGGAAGCCATCAATGAAGTACCCTAAACCCTAAACCCTAAACCCTAAACCAAGGTACATCAGAAGCCCCAAAATTCCGGAACTCCGAATCAGTAACCGTTGACCCTAAACCCAAGACTTCATCCTCAAACGCTGAACCCTAAATCCCTCTTAGTAGCTGAGTGGATACACTTTACACTTTTCGGGATAATATTGCCCACAAAAAGACCCAAAGTGTACGCGTTTTGGGGCTTATGAACCCGGGGTCAAGAAGTCACGAAAACAAGCACCCAGGTACACCATTCTGCTGGTCGGCCTGGCTGTGTGGCTGGAGAGGTCCCTCTCCTCTTGTAACTGTTTGCCTGTTTTTCGGTTGATGATATAAATCTTGCATTACGTTAAGGACCCCTAGACTATGGTAAGTATGGTATATTCCTTATCATGTTTAGTGCAGGATTTCATCAACCATAGTTTGGGGTTCAGGTATCGAGACTTCGGTTTGTGGTCGAGGGTTTTATCCTCCAGATCCCGGAATTCCGGCTGCTACTGTTGATGATATAAATCCTGCATTACCCTAAGGAGCCTATAGTATGGGAATTATGATATATTCCGTAATATGGGTAATGCAGGATTTGTATCATCAACCGTAGAAGCCGAAGCTTGATTCAGGGATTGGGATTGGAGGTCTTAGGTTCTAGGGGCGCTTCGGGTATGGTTTTTAGGGTTCTGGGGTTTTTGGGGCTTACTGCAGTGTTTAGGGTTTTAGGGGTCGTCGCTGCGAGGCATCGGTGTGTCCAAAGTAGACGCCAGACTTGCCGAGACTCGGCCTTTATTGGTCCTGCATGAAGGGCCAGGCGGCAACAAAAGAAACACAGCAACAGAACTGAGTGGGGTTTAGGGTTTAGGGTTGAGGGCTTAAGCAAAAACCAAAGAACTGAGTGAGCTTCCGAGCTTGCTACGCCGGTTTTGTCTCTTCCGAGCTCGCTAAACCCGAAAACCCTAAACCTCTGCTGGGTTTCTGTCGCTTCAGTGGCTGCCAGTTGCTGGGCCTGTCTAATGTATGTAACTCCGACGAACTCTGAGCTTTTTGCGCTTCCGGTACATCTTAGGTCCATAATGTCCATATGGAAATGTTGAGCTCTTTTTGGGTGCGGGCTTGGCTATCAAAGACGAGAGTATTGGAATTCTGGTGTTCAAGCCTCCACTTAAAGGATCATGGAGCTAAGTCGGCAGGGCTGTTTATTAGGGCAGGTATCGATATTTACTTATGAGCCCATTTAAAGTATTCATAGCACTGCTTGCTAAGTTTTGTGATCCTTTAAGCACTCCCGGAACAACGTTAGAGATGTTGAAGCCCTTTTCCTTTAACCCTGCAGCCTAAACCCTACTTAAAGGATCATGGGACTTAGTAAGTAAGGTTATAAGTTATAAGTACTTTATAGTTAAGATAACCCCACTTAGGGGACTTATAACCCCAATTACAACCTACTTACTAAGTCCCATGATCCTTTAAGTAAACCCTAAGCTCTGATCCCTTAACCCTGGAGCCTAGACCCGGCTTTCCCCACCTGAAAACCTGCCCTCGTGATTCCAAACCTTGACTCCATGCATCTCCCCACGCTCATGCATGTAGGTTTTAGGGTTTAATATAGGGGCCTTAAAAATTACCTATGCTATTTGGGCGGGCTCCTTTCTCCTAAACCCTAAACCGTTAGACCTTGAAGCCTCAACTCCTCAACGCAAGAACCCTAAACCTCGAAGCCCAGACTCCTCAACGCAAGAACCCGGAACCCTATAGTAGAAGCCAGAAAGTTGCAACATGGCTTTGGGAGCATTAGTGCTAGGATCCCTTATACTTTACCTGCAAGGCGCGGCCCCGTCTACAAGCAGCTCCTGGGCAAGATTCAATTTCTATGAGGGTTCCTCAACTCTGTCGGTTTCCGTTCAGGGGTTTAGGGTTTAGGGTCAAGGGTCTAGCAAGTGTCTGAGTTTTGCTTGTTGGGTTTACCCGCAACCCCGAAACCAGAAGCCCTAAACCCTAAACCCCTAAACCCCTAAACCCTAAATACGCCCCTAAACCCTAAACTTTAAGCCCCTTAGGGGTTTAGGGTTTTGGGATTGACAAACCCTAAACTAAACCCTAAACTGAACCCTAAACCCTAAACCCGAAATACGCCCCTAAACCCTAACTTTAAGCCCCTTAGGGGTTTAGGGTTTTGGGGTTGACAAACCCTAAACTAAACCCTAAACTGAACCCTAAACCCTAAACCCTAAACCCTAAACCCTAAACTAAACCCTAAACCCTAAACTGAAAACCCTCTCCAGTCGGAGAGCTTCGGGTTACGAGGCGGAGGAGCGGAGTTCTGGAAGTTAGGGGAGGGTTTAGAGTTTAGGGTTTAGGGTTTTCAGGGTTTCTTTGGTGGTCTTAGGGTGTTAAGGGGTTTAGGGGTTTTAGGTGTTTAATGTTTTTGTTTAGGGGTTTCGAACTCTGAGCCTAAGCCTTAAACCCAGAACCCTAAACCTCAAACCATCCTAAGCCCAAACCCCTACAAGCCTAAACCTTGCAGAAGTAAAGGGATCTCCAGAAAGTTGGAATATGGTTTCAGGGTAGGATACCCTATACTTTACCATAAAGGGTTTAGGACAATCATATTCCAACTTTCTGGCTTTTACTTTAAGGTCAGAATTACCTTGCCCGAGTCCGAGGTTCGTCAACTTGCTTTGGGTGCTGGCTGGCTGGTTTCTGTTTATCTCTGGTGGCTACATCGCAGCCTCCCGGTTTTGCAAATACGTGCAGCCTCAAGCTTGTTCGGTTGATGATATGAATCCTGCATTACCTTAAGGACCCTAAACTATGGGAATTATTGTATATTCCTTACTATGGGTAATGCAGGATTTATATCATCAACCGTTCGGGTAAGAGCTGAGCCGCCTACAAGTACCGTCTGGGGGCGGAAGGTTGAGGGTTGAGAAGTTGAGGGATTACTTGAAGGATCATGGGACGTAGTAACTGGGGTTATAAATAAGGTAACTATACTTATAACTACTTATAACCCCGATTAATTAAGGTACTTATAACCTTACTTACTAAGTCCCTTGGTCCTCCAAGTAGATGCTGGCTTTGGTAGCATTAGGTTGGGTTCAACTTTCCATCTGAGATCTCAAGATTGTGTTCGGGCTCGATGCTGCCGAGTGGGGTGGCCGGATGTCAAAGTTGCTCAGATGTTCTTTCTCATGTCTTGCCCTCGGAATATGGAAGCCTGCAGAATCAGTATGACTGTATATGTATAGTTACCTTCTTCATAACCCTAGCTACTAAGTCCCGTGATCCTTCAAGCAGGGTTTGGGATTTAGGATTTAGGGTCTGGGCACTAAACCGCAAGACTCTGAGGCCCTGACCCCACTGAACCTAAATCTCCAAACTTCAATACCCAAACCCTAGCCCTAAACCCTAAACCCTACACCCTGAACCCTAGACCCTAGACCCTACACCCTAAACCCTAAACCCTAGACCCTACATCCTAAACCCTAAACCCTACACCCTAAACCCTACAGTCTAAACCCTAAACCCTTAATCCGCTAAAGCCCCTGTGGACCCCCACTGCAGATAAATGCGCTGGGCGACGAGAGCCCTTCGGATTGCTTTTGGGATTCGGATTCCTGCTCGTTGAGGGTTTAGGACTCAGGGCTCAGGGTGCGGAGTTTAGGGTTTTAGGGTGTTTGGTTCGTTGAGGGTTTGGGGCCTAGTTTTTGTTTGTTGCTTTTTTTAAGTGTTGTTTTAAGGGATCTATGGGGGTTTAGGGCTTGCGGTTTAGGGCTTGGGGTTCAGGGTTCGGGGTTTAGGGTTTAGGGTTTTAGGGTTTAGGGTTCGGGGTTCAGGGTTTAGGGTAGGGTTGAGGGTTAAGGGTGTCTTTGCCTGTCGATATTCAGAGGTTCAATTGCGGATTTGCAGGAAAGGGCCATTTCTTGGACATGAATGAAATCACAAAGCCGCATGATCACCATAAGGCGTTTCGGGTCTTAGGTTTAGGGGGGGCGATATGGGGATCATTTCAAAGCATCGAAACCCCTGTGTTAGGGCATGGAACGGGGTTTGCGGGCACCTTCCAACGGAAGCTCTTAGAGGATCATGGGACTTAGTAAGTAGGGTTATAAGTGCCTCAATTGGGGAACTATAGTTACCTTACACGAAACCGTAAACCCTGCAAGTGCGGTAGCCCAAGACTGCTCAATGCTTCCAGCTCAGAGGTTCCTCAGGGAAGATCACGTGTGGTAAGCAGGGGCGAACGCTGCTATTGCTCACGCGGAACTCTAACTTTCCCCTCCGGTCTCTTGATGCTTCGTAGCTGCACATGCGATTGCTGCGAGACACACTTCGTGAGTCGAAGCAGCTTCAAAAGCTGAAATCTTTTGCATCAGCTCCACCCTCCCGGATTAGTGACTTGTAATGCCCTTGGTATTTTCAGTTCCTTTAGCTGCACTGCCATCTTCCAACGGTGCAATGCCATCTTGTCGTCGACGACGCGCAGACTTCATCTCGGGATCATCCACGGTCTTCCATCGATGGCCCATCTTGTAGAAGAGCTCTAGCTCCGTAGCTGCTCCGGCCTTTGTCAGGCCGTTTGCTAACTGAGCCTCGCTGTGGACCCATCTGACCTCAAGCTGGGTTTCTTGTTGCGCAGCTTTAATGGCTATCAGCTCAATATTCGAACGCTTCTCAGCGCCCTTGATTGTCAGAACCTCAGTGCTCAACTTGTCGAAAACATTTCTGCTGTCTGAGATCAGACAGGCCGGTACCTTCCTCACTGCAGATACTGAGTCCTTAACGTTGATACTCCCATACATCATCTCACTCCACTGGTACCTCAGATAGAAGAGGGCATCCTCTCCATTGACTGCCGCCTGTGTTTCAGCGGCCCCCGGACTTCTACAGGCCCGGTCGATCTTGTGACTACCCCAATACAGGGGTGTCACTTCCCGAAGCTCTCCTTCCCGTAACCCCACTGTGCTCATGCCTATAAAGACACCTTGTGTAGATCCTCCGTCGTAGCGGTTCTGGCTTCCTGCGTCTACCCAAGCGTACATGCACAACTGCTCCTGAGGGTCAAAGGCATGGATTTTCATCACATGGTTCTGCTTCGCTCGAGTGTGGGCTACCAGGAGGTTGGTCCTAATAATGGTGTTGACTGAGCTTTTGCAGACTTCGGACAACAATAAACCCACCTCAGCTGACACATGTGGGGCGAGTTGCTGGGCATGCCAGGACAGGGCTCCAAGGGTCGCTCGTAACTGCGTCTTCTCACGAGGGCTGGTTTCGGCTTCCTTCTGTCTCCGTCTAGCGCTGCTAAGCGGGATCTCCTGCAGATGTTCACTCACATAGGGAACCTGACTCATCTCGAAACCCTCGGCCGTCTGACGAATTTGAACACCACACTGCGTGAACTCCCCATGCTCCCAATCGCCCCATTTGAACTTTGCCCGTATCTTTTCTAAGATGCCTTGCCAAGCTTCGTCACTCTCTGAACCTCCAAACAAGAAGTCGTCGACGTGACCTGACACAACACCTCGTAGCTCGCCCTGTGGCCGCCATAGCCACAGACAAGGGTCTGACCAGGCCCTCTCCAAACCCAGACTCAAGAGATAATCTGAGACCGTCTTATACCACTCCAATGGCGCGTCAACAAGACCGTAGCAAGCTTTCTTCAGCTTGGTCACCGATCCCCGGGGGATCGACATGGCGTCGCAGATCTCATCGCAAGGCATACAGAAGAGGTCTCCCGGGTAGGGCCGTCCCTGGAGGAACGCCCCGGACACGTCCCCTTTGTACACTTTCCAGCGGCGATTTGCCGCCATCTGAAGCACAAACTGTCTGGTAGATCTAGACATAACCGGGCTGGTTGTAGCCCGATGTTCATAGCTCGGGTCTTGATATCCCAGCAATACTGCCCGTGCCTTCGCTTTCTTCTCCCCGCTGTCCAATGTCTTCCACGTAAGTATCCACCGCATACCTATGGCAGTGGCCCGATCTGGCTTCAGGGATTCTGGAAGTGCTTCAAATGCCTCCGCAGCAATAAAATTCTTGACTTCTGCAAGCTTGGCGGTCCTGAACTTCTCTCGCTCCTCGGGATTCAGTTTTCTTTCATTCACCTCAATGGCTCTCTTCTTGAGAGCTCCCACAAAGAAGCTAGGAAGATGTGCAGTGGCTCGCTTGAAGCCCCGGTGGGACTCCGGAAGCTCAATCTCTATCTCCACGGCGGCATGGGAATCTTGCCACCACGCGCTCTCGGCACCCCACTGCTCCTCTTTGATGTCATTCCACCAACAGGCACCTGCGTGGCCACTGGGCTGTGCTTCCTGATGCCGGGGCCGCTGTGGTGGTGGCTCTTGATCTCCTGGCTCCTCCATGGGTGCTGGCTCTTGCGCCCCTCGTTTGCCTCGGAGTCGCCGCCTGACAGGAGGTTCCTCCTCCAGGAGGTCTTGTGCACGATGCCATTCTCGTGCGTCTGGTGCCTGACCTGTCAGGTCTTCAAACTGGCTCCCTCCTATCTCCTTGGCTACACGGGTGAAAGTCCAGGGAACCTTGGGTTCCTCGGTGATGGCCTCAATGAGCTCCTCCCGCGTCGACGCATGACGCAGGTGTTCAGGTGCACACTTGATCAGCTGTCTGCCTCTCACGAGCCAAATAGCGCTGCCGGGGCGGTACTCACCACCGGCATCCCGGCGGGTCTCCATGGCGAGGATTCTCGCTGGACCCACAAAGCGTCCCTTCTTGCTCCCCGGGGAGTTCCGGGATCGTCCGGACTCCTGACATCGCCAAAAGTACACAAGCTCCCCCGGGTAGAAGTTCTGGACCTTCCTACCCCGAGAGTTCTGGGCTCTAGCCAGTCTTTGTTTAGCTTGCCACTCGCTATGCGCTTGTTCAGCTGCCACTTGTCGGGCCACATTCCGGCTGAACTCTCCCTCGGGATTCTCTACCTGAAACTCATCTGGTCGTCCACTGGCGGCGTCTATGAGGCGTCCGGTCACGTCCACACCCCGTCCAAAGGCGTGTTGTAAAGGCGAAAACCCGCGGACCATATCTCGCTGGTTGAAGGTTCTGACTGCTGTGGACAGCAGCTCCTCCGTCGATACTTCGGGGTCTTCTTGGCTCATGCTGGTCATGACCTCCTTGAGGCCTTGCACTGCTTGCTCACAGGCCCCGATCTGCCAGTGAGCCTCGCCCGGAATGATATCCAGGTAGATTCCATTCCTATCGCAAAACTCTACGACAGCCTGGCTCCGGAACGAGCCTGCAGGATCGAGCCGCAAACAGCTCGGATTCCCGAAGTACTGCGTCCATCCTTCGCGCAGGTAGTTCAAGCACGTGGCTGCTGAGGGAGTTTGCTTGAGGCCCCGGGCTAACACTCGTGCCACTCGGTACCTAGACCCTTCGTCAATGATCACCATGAACGCCACATGTTCCCCCGTGTGAGGATTCAACCAGTGCCCAATATCAGCTGAAATCGTAGCCCATTTGGGAGGCAAGGGTTCCAAGGAGGCAACGCGTTGGGGTGACACCCGTTGTTTCTCGGTGCAAATGGGACACGTGAAAGTTTTCGCAAGTTCCAACACTCGTGCGCTCGCATTCCTCCTACGGAGCGCCTGGTACAGGTGGCGCATGCTCCCATGTCCCGTGGCGGAATGAAGAAGATACAGTTGCTTCTTAATCCGCTCATCCTCTTTCTCTCGCTCACTCCGAAATTTCACCTTCCATGGCTTCGGACCGTTCACAACTGACGCATTCTCTTCAACTTGCATGCGAAAGCCTGCCTCTATCACCGCTTGTTCAACCTCTTCACTAGCCTGACCCCAGCCTCGACTCACGAAACACGTCATCATAACCCGGTTCCCTTCCCAAGGACAAGTGCAATGCCACTCCTTGGGATTGAATGACACCACTTGATGCCGAGTGTCCTTGACCTCGCCCCACATCTGGGATCCGTCTGGATGTACCTGCGGAACAGCGTTTTGCGCTTGTTCGGTGAGTTGCGGTTTGCTAAGCCACAACCCACCGCCGGTATAGTTTCCTAGACCTATCCCGTAGTTCGGGTAGTTGGGGTGATTGTGGTTGTCCCTATGAACAGGGAGCCGGTTGTTCCGACTCAGGGTCATGGAAGTCCACTGGGCTCCCTTGGGTAAGTGCTTTCGAGCAAAGTTGTTGAGGTACTGCACAAGTTGTGGCCTTTGTTCAGTACTCTTCGTCACTCCGTAGAAGCTACCATGGCTATACATACCGAAAGTCAGATACTCCGCCTGGCCTGCCTCTACCATCCCTCGGGTCTTGTTGGGGCTCTTGAGCTCCGTCAGCTCCAGGAGGGCTTCACAGCTCTTAAAGGAGTAGTCTTGCTTTTGGTTCAGTTCGCTGGCTTTGGCTTCTGAGGCAACCTGGTCTACCTGTTGGGCCTGTTCGGGGTCGTAGTTACTCGAAATGGGGGCCTGTGATACCTCGGGTTCTGCCTGGGCATCTCCGAAGTCCTTCCCTGAAGCCATCGCGCGAACCCAACAGCTGGTGCACTTCTGTTCTGGCAGCGTAGGAATCTGCAGGTCTTTGCAAAAACATGACTGTCCATTGCCAAAGGTCTCCAACAGCTTAGACTTCCCTTGACTCTCCTGTTGCACGTCTCGAAACTCAAGTTCCTGCATCACACACTTGGCGACCCTCTGGGCATACTCTGGAGTATACACACCACTGTCTTCAGCAGTCTTCCCGGTGCACGGCGCATGTACATATCCCTTGGGACATCGGCAGGGCAACTCCAAAAACCGCTGAAGCCTCGCATGCGTGGTTATCACTCGGTACCCTTTCTGAATAAACCTGCCTCTCGCCTTATCCCGTTTGTTGACCGCACACCCACTAGTCACCGCCTCGTACACCTCACATTTCTGCTTCAACCGTTGCACAATGGGAAGCCTCCAAGCTAAGGACCTCTCACTCATCTCCCAAGCAACATGAATCCCTCTCTGAAGACAGTACTGGAAAATCACACAACAACTAGTGTACACCTTTCGCGCTTCCAGACGTTTCTGAGCCAGGTGCTCCTGATGCTGCGGCTTGTTGGAATTCAGGTTCTGTATGGGACTATACGGGTCGCAAGGGGGAGTTAACCACACCATCACCGGTTGTTCCAAATCGATCCTATTGAGAACCAACTCCAACCCTTCTTTACTGCCTAGATCACCTGAATTCCACAAAGCACATTGGGATGCGGCTGCTTCCGTCCCTGCCAAGTGCTGCACAGTTTCCGTCAGGACACTGTTCGGTGCACCACCGACCTCCAACAACCACGTCCGTCCCGTACTCACTAGATCCTGGAAGAGGCTTGGAACTAGGGCCCAAGCCTTGTCTTCTAAGGTCTGGGCAGCAGCATGGTTCAAACCCTCTAAGGTTCGGGACTCGTGCGGTTGAGAGGCCACCGGTGGCATAGCCGGTGCGTGATCACTCACTTCTTCGTCACGCTGACCTTCTCGTAGCCGTCGCTCGTTGCCATCTCGGTGTCCTGGTGGCTCTCGCGGCGAGGTCGGCTGCCTCGCTTCTCGTTCTGTAGATCCGCCACTTCGCTCCGCAAGGCCTTGATGGCCTCCATCATCTCCTCCATCATCTCGGTCTTCACTGTCCCTGATCCCGACGCCATAGACGACGCGCTGGACCGCACCTGGTGCTCCATGATCGTCTTCTGAGCCACATCGCGAGTGCGGCCCTTCCACTTGGTCGCCACCGGGGGATTCTCGGAGGAGGTCGATGCTCGGCTCAGCCACTGTGCCAGCCGGTGCAAGCGCGGGTTGGCCTCGCCTTCCCGCGAGGTAGTTTGCACCCACTCGCAGTATTGGGGATCCACCTGCAGCAGCTCCATGTACGACTTGGAGCCGTGTTTTCCGAATCCCACCGGGTCGGTGGCATCCGCAACACTGAGGTCGTAGATCTTGTCGATGCACTGGGTCTTGAGCTGAAGCACCGTCGCATTCTCGCTGGCATTGATGCCCAACTTCTTGTTCATGAACTCCACGAGGTTCTTCTTCCGGTCGGCGGAACGGTGCATCTCCGTGGTGTACTTCTGGTAGTCGGACGTGACTCGGGTCGTCGCGTCCGTGTAGGCTCCCTCGTCGTTGTTCAGGCTCATCAGTTGCTGCTGGAGCTCGGCCTTGCGGGTGCTCATCTCGGCCTCGCCCCCCAACTCCTGAATCGCCTTCACCAACTCGGTCTTGTTCATCTTCGCGATGCTGGGCATGATGGCACGGCGAAGGGAGAACGCAGGTAGAACTCGCTGTCGCGGCTTGTGATCCTCGATGGCTGCTGGAACTGGCGCATTCGCTGGAATCCGGCACAACTGCTTCCGGAACTGAAAAACTCACTCTTCTACTCCTACCTCTCTTCTCAAAATCACTAATCCGGGAGGACTCTGCATGTGATCCTAGCATGGTCCCCGTGCCTGCAAAACACTCAGGGTCCTTCTGTTGACTGGCAGGCTCTTGGCGCAACAGAAGGTGCTGTCCCTACTCGATCGGAGCCAAATGCTCCTTCAAACTGCCTAACGCAGACTTCAGTGGCAATGCTTCGGAGTACAGATCTTCAGATAACGACAACAATTGATGTCCAGTACTGGACCGCTTCAGTTGAATCGCGCGGCCCGTGTCCAAACCCCGAAACACTACCAGATCATTCTCAAAATCTACAATGGCTTTCAAGCTTCTCAAAGCCTCGATCGACATCAGAATCGGGCCTTGGCCACGGTCCAGCGTGTGGACCTTGAGGCTTCCTTCTTTGCCTCCGGCTCGGAGGCGGACCTGTGCTGTGCTGAGGCATGTGTCGACGCTCGAGTTCCCAAAGGAAAACGTTGGGCGATTGCTGGGGTCAATGTTGAGGATCCCGTCACTGCCAACATTGGCCTTGTTCTTGTTCATCAGGGCCTCAATCGCCGTCACACTCCCGAGTGTCTTGGTTGCCCCGCCATCAAGCACGGCCATTCCGGCCTTCATGGCCTGCTCCGTGTTCATGTGGACGCCCATCGCGTGCTCGGTCTCTGAGAAGTAGCCGGTGGGCGTCGTCTCCGCGTAGCATATGAAGGGGGCGCTTTCGGCCTCCGTCTCCACACTCGCTGCTGTAGGCTGCTTGTCCGGGCAGTTGGCCACCCGATGGCCCTTGCGTCCGCATCCCAGGCATGTCATATTCTCATCGCGGCTGCTCCGAGCCCCTGTCGATGGGGCCTGGGACGGCCCTCGAGCATTCCGGAAGTTGCCTCCGGGCTTGCCATTGTAATATTTCCGTGAAAGGCGAACTTCCGTCTGTCGGGCCCGGGCCTCCTTCAGGGTGCGCTTCCCGGTCTGGATGGCGGCGAGGGCGCCCTCGATCTCCTCCTCGGCCTCGTCCATGAGCATCAGGCCCTCCTCCGTCATCCCTGCCTCGATGAGGTCGTCATGGTTGTAGATCTCCACTGTCTCGGTGTCCTCATCGACCTCGTAAGCCTCACTTCTGTGGGAGCCCGCTCGGTGGGTCCGATCACGGCGCTGAAGCTCGGTCTCAGGCCACTGGGCCCGCAGCTCAGCCGCCACGCGTTGGAGGCTGAAGTCCCCTTGCAACGCCGTCTGTATGACGTTGCGTTCATGGACATCCAATCCCGAGTCCTGCAGCAAGAACCATCCTTGCAGGAAGGGCGGGATCAGCTCCGGCATGGCCGTTGCTTCCGGATTGGAAGCCCTGGTGGAAGCATGGGACCACCCCGCCTGGGAGGTCCAATCTGGTCTCCAGCTCCAGTTCCACGTATTCCCGTAGTAGTAGCTCGGTTGCCACCATGATCCACGGCTGTCCTGGGACTGGCTCCATCCATCCTGGCTGTCATCTGCAGGTTCATTGGCTCCCGACTCCTCCGCCGTGGGGGCGGCTGCGCGGCTCGCTGCCGCCGCAGGGTCGCCATCACCACTCCGGGAGGTCTCTTGCGCGTCCGTCGTCGCATTGGAGTCCCAGCTTTGTCGTCGTCCATAATTGCTCCACTGGTTGTCCTGCCACCACGTGTGAGTAGTCTCCGTCTTGAGACTGGCTGGCTGGACTCCACGATCTTTCATCACTCGCTGCATAGACTGCTGGGCCCGAACGTAGGCTTCACACTTGCGGGTCACATAGTCGTTGACGGTCTCCTGTGCTCGGCGGCGGGTGCCCCTGAAGTATTTCAGGAGCTGGTCTGACAACTCCGGCAGCTGTGGCCTCCCCAACCGCTGCCTCAAAAACCTCATCAACTCTTGAACTCCGCTTTCATGTGTTCCCCAGCTTGGACTCTGCCCCAAAATGAGTCTCCGTGCTGGGCCGGATAGTTCGGCCTTCAGCTTCGGCACGCACAAGTTTCTCTTGTGGTAGGCCTGGGTCTCTGCCCACAGCAGACATTCCTCCTCGTAGGCCTGGAAGCTGGATGGGTCCCCGCCCCATTGGGGAGTTCCATCCTTGTTCTTGGAAATACCATCACTCGTCATCTCGACTGCGGCGAACAGCAATCAAGTCACTTCCACGTCCTTGCGTGGGCCCTGGATCGATAGGCGTTGTAGCGGTCCTTGTCCAACCGCTGGAGCCTGCCTCCTTCAGACAGGCTCCGCTACCATGCAAGTGCGGTAGCCCAAGACTGCTCAATGCTTCCAGCTCAGAGGTTCCTCAGGGAAGATCACGTGTGGTAAGCAGGGGCGAACGCTGCTATTGCTCACGCGGAACTCTAACTTTCCCCTCCGGTCTCTTGATGCTTCGTAGCTGCACATGCGATTGCTGCGAGACACACTTCGTGAGTCGAAGCAGCTTCAAAAGCTGAAATCTTTTGCAAACCCTAGACCCTAGACCCTAAACCCTAAAGCCCCTAAACCCCTAAAGCCCCTAAACCCCTAAAGCCCCTAAACCCCCAAACCCTGAACCCAGGGGCCCTCAACCCCTGGGTTCTGTGGGAGCCTATGATCCTCTAAGCACCCGACCCTGCGCACGAAATGTTTGGACCTCATTTTTGGGGTGCTTATAATAAGGATCCTACTATTTAGGGTACTACATCAGGGTCCCCTGTTTTCGGAAACACCCATATAAGCCTTCTCCCCCTCAACTCGCCATTTTCGGCCCTGAGGCCATGGGTATGGGTGGAGATGGGGTTGAGGGTTTAGGATTTAGGGTTTTAGGGTTTGGGGCTTGGCGTTTTAGGGTTCTGGCGTTTGGGGTTTAGGGTTGAGGGTTTAGGATTAAGGGTTTGGGGTTTGGGGTTTTAGGGTTTTGGGGTTGGGGGTTTAGGGTTGAGGGGTTAGGATTAAGGGTTTGGGGTTTGGGGTTTTAGGGTTTTGGGGTTTGGGGTTTAGGGTTGAGGGTTTAGGATTTAGGATTTCAGGTTTAGAGTTTATGGTTTTAGGGTTGAGGGGTTAGGGGGTTCGGCCAAAAAGAAGCAAGAGCAGCCCATCAGAATCCCTGCTAATTGAGCCCCAAATCTTTCAATCCTGAGACCCTGCTTAAAGGCTCATGGGACTTAGTAACTGGGGTTATAAGTAGGTTATAATTAGGATACCCCCACTTAGGGGACTTATAACCCCAGTTATAACCTACTTACTAAGGCCCATGATCCTTTAAGTGATTAACCGAATCCTGAAATCCAAGCCCGAACCTTGAATTGATGACTCTTTGGGATCAAATGCCGAACCTAACATTAACATTACATCTTGTAAAGCCCGTGTGCAGCCGTACAAAATGCCGTGAGTCAACAAACCTACAAATCCTGGCTAAGCTCCAAGACGAGCGTTCTAAAGCTTCGACGAAGCCTATGAAGCTGTAAAGCCTCCCTAAACCCTGAACCATGAACCGTCAACCCTAACCCCTAAAGCCTAAACCCGAAAAACCCTAGACCCTAAATGTGCACTAAACCCTAAACCCGAAACCCTAGACCCTAAACCCTAAAACCCTAAACCCTATAAACCCCGAAACTCTAGACCCTTAACCCGAAACCCTAGACCCTAAACCCTAGACCCTACTTGGAGGGGCAGGGGACTTAGTAAGTAGTTTATAAGTAGAGTTACAAGTACCCTAAATGGAGTTACCCCAATAATAGCCCTACTTATAAACGACTTACTAAGTCCCCTGCCCCTTCAAGTAAACCCTGTATAGCCTCAGGCTGGTCGGGCACGCGGAATGTGAACTATCCGGTCTACCCACTGGACTTCGATCAAGGCCAGCCGAGACTGGGGGGCTCAGGGGTTAGGGTTTAGGGGTATAGGGGTTAGGGTTTAGGGGTAGAGGGGTATAGGGGTATAGGTTAGGGTTTAGGGTTCAGGGTTTGCGGGTATAGGGTTCAGGGGTGTAGGGTTGAGGGCTTTAAAGCATCCCTCAAGCCCTAACCCCCCCCCCCCCCGACAACCAACCCGCAGTCCCAAAAATCCGAATCTCCAACGACAAACTTTTTATGCGCTTATCTGTAAAAGAAAGGGTGCCCAGAGGGTCCATATACACTACTGCTATGGAATTAGGCCTTAAAAGACCGTGCCCATTATGGTTTTGGGGACTTAAGTCCATAATGGTAGTGTACATGGACCCTACGGGCTATTGACTAATCATGGTATAGTACCCAAAACCTTGTAGAGCCCTTCAAAAGGAATGCCATTCCAAATGTTCAGGCCTTCTGGTTCTTAAGGGGTCATGGGTTTGTAAATAGGGTAGCTGTACTTACAATTGCTCATTATCCCGATACAGGTATTTATAACCTTACTTACTAAGTCCCATGACTCTCCAAGTAGGACCAAAACCCTAAGCTCAAATCCTTATAGATCCCTTTTAAGGAACCCTTTAAGGAGCCCTTTTAAGTTACTTTTTCCCACGATTCTCCAAGCACCTTCCGATCAGACCTCCCGAGCCTCGTGCCCGCGGCGGCCAGCCCCGAGCTGAAGCAGTGGGCGTCAGAGCTTTACGGCTCGTGGCGTGGCCTACTCTAGTGTTTGGCGTTTATGGCCAAAGCTTAAGCTTAGGCTTTGCTTTTCGAAGTTACGGGATGAGGGTAGAGAGTCTTGGGGTCAGGGTTTTGCGATCGGGTCTGGAGTGCAGGATTTGGGCATAGGCTTCGTGCCGTTGCCTAAACATACCTGCAACAACAATACCAGCATGGGACTGCCGTCAGTAGTCAACGCAACCACGCGTATAAGGAATAGAGTCGAGCTTCTCATCGTTCGTGCGAAGCATCGGCATTACCAGCTGACATCCTCAACATCTTAATAGAAGACGTGGTCGTAGCAGTAACAGAACAGACTAGAAAAGCCGTATGTAGCCATGATCGCATGGTGTCCACTGCAACGAATGCAAAGGTAGCATCAAGTAAGAATTTTTACGGTTGCGTTGTTCAGCAGGATGTTGAGCGTTTTCTGTGGTTGCGATGCAAGATAGCTTCTTTTTCAAGTTAGAGTTTTAGTTTTTTGGAGACCAAAGCGTATGCTTGCTGCTGAACCACCCGACTCCGAAGCTGATTCTCGGAGCCCATCCAAATCCCCTGCTAGAGCCATTCCTTAGGCTCTTTACATGTATTAGATTGTGGTAAGCTCCGAGACTCGGAGACCAAAGCCTCGAGTTGTGAAGGCTTCTACATTGCCTAAGTTCGAGCCCTGAAAGTGGATTTCAATCCCAGAATGAAGTACTGTCAGCAGCTGGATAGCTGAGTGACTTTCCCTAGGAGCAAATTGTTCTTAGGAATCATTCCCCAGTGTGGCTACAACAAGACTCCCAGCGATGATCGAACGCACCTGTGTTTATTCGAGTTCTAATCATGCAAACGCAAGATTGACCGCCCAAACGGCCTGAGAAGCTTTGTTAAGAATCCCCTTAACCCTAAACCCTAAACCCGAAGAAGAAAAGGAGCAGCGGCCCCTCCTTCATCCGCTTCGGAGGCTCCTTGGGGGATCGAATTTCGGTGTACTTGCGGGGATCGTGGAACTGAGAAACTAGGGTGTAGGGTTTAGGCTTGTTGCGGGTTTAGGGCTTTGGGTTTAGGAATCAGGGTTTAGGGTTCCGGGTAATTCGGGCTATGCTTGCAATTATTTTCCACCGCAACTAAGGTACTTCACACCTAGTTTACTAAGCTCCATGATCCTGCAAGTAGACTTGCAAACCTGCAAACAGCCCCCAAACCCAAACACACAAACCATCGTAATGCTAGTCTGCGCATCGAAAAGGAGCCCACAAAAAAAACTAAACCCTAAGCGCCGCAACGATTAAGCGATGTATGAAAGATCCCTGACTGTTTGCTTTTGGTTCCTTGAGCCTGTGGGGTTGAGTCGAGGGTTGAGGGTCTAGGGTTAAGGGGGCTTGAGGGCCTAGGGTTTGGGGTTAAGGGCTTCCCTTGAATGCTATGTCCTGGTAAGATGGCAACTTAGAGGGGTTTGGGTTTCTGAGTTAAGGTGTTTGGGGTTTTTAACTGGTAGGGTTTGGGGGTTGTGCATTACAAGATTTTGGGATGCTTGATCATTTGGTTTTCCCAGAAGTTTAGGGTTTTGTTGCAGCCTGCAGTACCCTGAAAGGAACCCCAAACCCTCAGAGACTCTAATATCCCTCAATTAAGGAATATTCCTTAAATCATGTTAGGGATCCTACTATAATTTACTTAAAGGCTCATGGGACTTAGTAAGTAAGGTTATAAGTAGGTTTTAATTAGGATAACCCCACTTAGGGGACTTATAACCCCAATTATAACCTACTTACTAAGTCCCATGATCCTTTAAGTAAGGCATATACCTTAATTCAAGGATGTTGGAGTCTCTGGGTACCCTGAAAGGAACTCCAAACCCTGAACCCGACGTCAGATAAGGGGTCGTCTTCTTCAACGGCCGTGCGTCCGGAAATAGCGAGCGCTTGCACTACACCGACGGCACGACCGTCACCGAGGTGGATCAGATGCCTAAACCCTAAACCCAAAACCCAAAACCCTAAAGATGCGATTTGAACCCTGCAGCCGAGCCGGACACTGAATCCTACACCCCAAAATGCAAAGCTCCGTTCTTGAACGGCCTGAGACATTGGATTATAAGGGTTCCATGAAGGGGTTTCGGGGGTTAGGGTATTTTGGGAATAGTCCTTCAGCCATTTCTAGCATTTCTCTTTTGAAGGGTTCAGGGTTTAGGGTTTGGTGCTTTCAAGGATTTTTCTTCCTGCGAGCTGCAGAGCTTGGAGCATTCAGCTTTAAAGCCCTAAATCCCTAAACCCCCTCTAGACCCTAAGCCCCAAACCCCAAAACCCTCAACCCGAAATCATAAATCCTAAACCCTCAACCCTAAATCCCAAACCCTAAAACCCTAAATCCCTACACCTAAGCCCCAAAACCCAAAACCCTCAACCTTCACCCTAAGCAAGCCCAAGCGTGTAGTGCGGCGCGACGTAGCCAGTCTTTGGGTGTAGGGTTGTGGGTTGGAGGTTTAGGGTTCCCAGAGACTCCAATATCCCTTACTCTTACTCAAGGAATATTCCTTAAATCATATTAGGGATCCGACTATAATTTGAGGTATATTCCTTAATTAAGGGATATTGGAGTCTGAGGGTTGAGGGTCCCCTTGAGCACTTAAAGTGTGTGGGTTTTGGGTTCACGGTTAGTGGGGCCTGGGGATAAGGTTGGGGTTTGGGGTTCCTGATTTGTTGCGGTGAGAGCTTTGGTGGTTCTTCTCCATCGTGCTCTAGAAAGAGCAACACCATGGTTAGCCCTAATCCCCGAACCCTACTTGGAGGTTAACGGGTAGTTATAAGTGGGGTTACAAGTCCCGTCATATGGGTTATAATTATGGTTGCCCTAATTATAACCTCACATATAAGTATCCATGAGCCTCCAAGTAAACCTTTCCATGGTCGCGAAGGTGGTGCCGGAGGTTAGCTTTGCCACGAACTTTCGCGTGGTGGGGTGCGGCGCTCACTTGCGCTGTTGATCCTGATGTTGGAACCTGATTAAGAAACCCTGGGTCCTTATTAGGGCTCCTTGTATATGAATCCTTATATATTGGGGGTTATAGGGCCAGGGTTTCTTAATCAGGTTCCTACATTATTATAGTACCCTTATAGATCCCTGATAGTAACCCTTACAAGACCCCTTTTAAAGGAACCCTACAAAAAAAGTCAGGTTCCTACATTAAGCCCTGAACGTTGAACCCTAACCTGCGAATCTTCGCCCAGAGACTCCATCCGAGCTTCGGAATAGCAGGGGCCCCCCCCTCCAAAAAAAAGAAAATCAGAATTAAATTTCCGGGTTTCGCATAAATGGCAAATCATCCCTGGGTTGCTGGGGCTCTTTGGGCTCTATTAAAAACCATAGCAATGTATTGAATCTCTATCAGAAAGCCATTCAAAAAGGCTGGATGCATGGAGAAAACCTCCAGTGGGGCTCTTTGGGCTCTAAGCTCCAGTTGCAGAAATGAAGAGCCAGTGCAGAGCTTTGACCCTACTAAAACTACTTGCCACCAAAATTTCTTTAAATGTGAGGGATTTTCTCCAGACGAAATCCCCACGTCATGGAAACACAAATCCGGAGCCACTCCGGAGTCCGGAGCCGAAAGAAATTCTTTAAATGTGGAGGATTTTGTTAATCAGAAGCTCGGATTAAGGATTCGGGTTTAGGGGGGTGTCTATAACATAAGGAATATCATAAGGGTAGTATAGGGACTCAGAGTTACCACAGGGGTTGTGAAAGGTCCTCTCGGTTGCAAAAGGTTGAACCAAGGCTCAATGCAGGTCTCAGTCATGCCTTTTTTGCTGTGCTGCTTTTCAACCCTAAACCCTAAAAGGCCCTGTGGGCTGCAGCAAAAAGGTTGGATGTTGCTATGCCATGCCGGGCCAGCTACCCTCCAAAACAACCCGCAGAAACCTTAAGCCCTGAACCCTTAACAAAAAGATAGCAGGGTTTTGGGTCACAAGTGTGTCAAGAAGCTCCAAGCGATACTAGCGCTGATTATTCAGGCTGCACTCAGGGCGTAGCCTAGCTATGGAAGGGACGTGACGGTTATCCCTCAATCAGGGCTCTTCTTCGAGCCGCGAGACTGCGAGACCAGCTACTGCAACAGCAGCAACAACAACAACTACTACTACTACTACTACTACTGCTACTACTACTACTACTACTACTACTAATACTGCTACTACTACTACAACAACAACAACAACTACTACTACCACTACTACTACTACTGGCACTGCTGCTGCTGTTTCAATTCTGTTGCACTACACGAAGGGCACAGCTGGAGAGGAGAAGATAGTTCTCAGAATCTGCCACCTAAGCACGGTACGTGTCACAGAAATTTTGAATCTGGAGGCTTCTCATGCCATCAACCCTAAACCCAATCAAGTCCCAGCCCCTAGACTCCAAAATTTCGGTTTCAGGACGACCCTCTATTTCATGGCGAGCCAGAGGCAAGCCGCTGCTGCGGGTATGGATGAGTTGGGGCAGTAGGTTCCGGGGCTTGTGGTGCAGGATCTGAAGTTTAAGGTGTAAGGTTTTGAGGCCTTTGGAGAGTTTTGGGGTCTTCAGGTTTTGAGATCTATCGCAGATTCGATTGACTTGATGATTATTGCTTGCATTCTCTATATGCTCTGCTTGAATGGCAAACCCCAAACCCTAAACCCTAAGCCCCTAAACCCTCAAACGACAAGCCCTTCAACGACAGACCCTTAAACGATAAACCCGAAACCCAATATGGGAGTTTCCGAAAATGAGGGGGTACCTTGTTTTGGGGTCCTTATAAAAAGGATCCTACTATTCAGGGTACTTGGGTCCCCTATTTTTCGGAAACTCCCATATCGTCGTTGCGAACCCGGAGCTGAAGCCCAGAGCCCTAACTTTCCGAGTGTCGTTTTTTTTTTTTTTTTGGGAGGGGGGGTCCAGGGCCTCGGATTGAGAGTTTAGGGTTTGGAGTTTGGGTTTGGGATTTAGGGTTTAGGATTTAGGGTCTAGGGTTTTTAGGGTGTAGGGTTTAGGGTTTAGGTGGCGCCCCTCTGCATTCCAGGGGCTTGAGTTTTTTGGGTTTAGGGTTCGGAATTTGAAGCTACGCTCCTCTCTGAATGGCTCCGAGAGGCTTTACCGCATGCCTGCCGGCAACCTGAACGGCGCCGTGGGCATCAGCCTGGAAGGCAGACTTTGCTCCTCGTTTAGGGTCTAGGGAAATATAGAACCCCGAGGACCTACCGAGATGATCCCTCAGGGTTCCCTTTATGTATTTCAGGAGTCCAAGTCTAATTACACAGGCCCCTTAGTAATCGCCATGCCGTGTGTGATCACAATCTGGTTGTGTCACGATATACCTTAAACCTGTCTACTTAATAAGGCCCCTGCATTGAACCCTAAAAGCTTGAAAGGTTGGAATCCATAAGCAATCTTTTAGTGGAAGCATCAAGGGAATTCCCAGTCTGTTTATTCAGGCCCCTACAGCTCGCTCGGAGGCAATGGCGGAGACGGCTTTTTTCAAGACCTTTACGTTGAGAACGGCACATCTCTGCTCTACCTGAAGGCTGCTTGGCATTGCTCTAGAACCTTTAATGGTTAGAAACAGTATAGGGGACTTTATAATCAGAATAGGGTTTTGGGGCATATCAGACTATAGCTATAACAAGGACCCCTCCCCCTCCCACAATAGTATTGGTAATTATTGAAGCCCCCAAATTACCAGTCCTGAGAGTTCCTAATGTTGATATAGTGTAGCAATCCCCAAGAGCCCGTTCCAACCTACTATGGCTGTTGGCTTTGAAGCCCTAAACCCTTACATCCTCTGATTCCCAAACCTCGAGACCTGGGATTTAGTTGCCAGGGTTTCGGCTCTGGCGTAGGGTTTCGGCCTTTAAGTTTGTGTTTTTTGGGTGGGGGTTTAAGCCTAGGGGTTTGAGGTCTCGGGCAGAAGCCGAAACAATTACCAGCATTATTCCTTGGGGTTCCCTGTTCTGGTTATACTAAAAAGGGGTCCAGACCCCCATTCTAATTATTCAGGCCCCTATAGTAGGGTTTGGTGATGAGGCCGCGGATTGAAGCCCCTAAACCTTCCAGGTGATCCTCGCTGTGGGGTTTGTTTAGTGGGTTCAGGCCCTCTTGACGAGCTGTACACACAAACATAAACACACGCACATACATACATACATATGTATCTATATACATATATATATATACACAAGCAAACATAAATGCCATCTATAAATAGAAATATAGATATTATATATATATATCTATAGGTTTACATATATATATATATATATACAGATCTATTGGTACATATTTCTGAATGCAAGTCTGTGCGACTGTACGTAGGTACGTACGTACGTATGTGTGTATGTACGCATGTATGTCGAGGCCCTCGACCCTCTACCCTCCAAAGAGTGGTGTTCGCTTTCAAGTTGGAAGCCCTTGTTTTAGGGATCCAAAAAAGCATATACGCATAAGCATGTGATGGGGATGTCCCTACCATATTGGGCTTCTTCATAAGAGGGTTTATATGGGATATCCCTCTCCTAATTTTTGCTTATGTGCTTTTTTGGGGTCCTACTGTTTTTTTAGCAATCCTCTTCGTAACCCTTCACTTCAAGGCATGCCCTGTGGCAGCCCTTGTAGTACCCCTTCCGGTGAATCTCAAAGGGACCCTTGTGGGAATCATTACAGAGGGCTCCTGGAGCTCTTAACCCTAAACCCTAAACCCCCAAACCCTAAACCCTAAGCCCCCAAACCCTCAACCCAAACCCCCAAACCCTAAACCCCCAAACCCTCAACCCTAAACCCCCCTAAGCCCGTAAACCGATCTCTGGGGGGCCCATCCAACAGCAGGCTCGACTGGATTGCCTGCGCCCGAGCGGACGTCTTCGGGGTTTCTTAGACCTTTAGGGTTTGGAGGTTTAGGGTTTTAGCTCAAGGTGTTTGATATTTTGTTCCGCTTCAGCCGTTGCCTACAACAGGTTGACAGCAAATAGCGCCTTAAGCTTGATAGAGTACGGTGGGGATGTGGTTAGCGAGATTGAGGGTCACGAGACGAAAGTCCTTCCTATGGGCAGCATCCTCTCCTCTGGTACTGAGTCTGTGACATTCGTGGAAGTTGAGAAGGACCCAAGGGCTGTTACTATCCAGAAAAATGCCTTCCAAATCATGGTCGTTCTTCTTCTGGGCGTGGTCATTCGACGTAGTAACTAGGGTCAACGAGTCATGTATAAGGCTACTATAAATGTACTAGCGTATAGCCCCACTAGCCCCACTGGGGTACGTATCACCTTACCTACTAAGTCCCATGATCATGCAAGTACATACTTATTCCCACAATCCTCCAAGTAGACTTCCTGAGGCACGGCCACCTGCGCCGACAACCAAATTGCCCGCACTTCTGTGATGTCTATTTTCACGCTCGATGCCACCCGGCTCAGGGATCAGGGTTTAGCGTGTAGGGTTAGGAGATTCAGATCGGGTTCGTAGTTTGGGCTTCAATGCTTCTTTTTTGGTGGTGTCAAGCGGTTGATCAGGGGGTTTTCAGGTTTCCGGTGTTGGCAGATAGACGGGGTTTTTTATAGAGGGTATTTAGCACTCTACACGGCTGTCATGCGGGTGAACGAGAATTTCATTGGTTTTGTTTGGACTTTCCGGCTTGCTTAAGGGATCATGAGACCTAGGCACATATTGCCTTTGAAAGGTTTGCTTGCTAGCTTTATTGCAAGTGGGCCCTATACCCCCCAGAGCACCAGGACCTATGGGTCCACTAGGAATAGAGCTTACGAACTAAGTGTCCAGATCCCCGATAGGATCTGGAAAGTAGATCCCCTAATTTGGGGCCCTATACTACCAAAGGTACTTTATAGGAACCCCCATTAAGGGATCTACTTTTTGGATCCTCCCGGGGGTCTGGGTCAGTCCCGTTGAGCTTGCCGGTGAGCTCAGATCGAAGGCCGTCTAGACGCCAAGCACCACCCCACATTGCATGAAGATCAGGCAAGACCACCTGAGAAGCATAACCCAACCGCCGTAAAAGAGCTCGAAGAATGTGTCGAAATATCGTGATCTGGATTGCCTTTGGGGGGATCATCGAGAGCATTGAGGCTCATGTGCCCAAACAGCAGGAGCCGAGTTGGACGTGATACATGACAGAACCGAAGGCGCAACTCCCATACCCGAGGCTTTTGTTTAGGGATAGCCGGCTTATGCGGGCTTTGCCGTGTTGGGCCCAAGGTTCGGAGGCTACGTCCTTGTTCACCCCCCTAAAGAAAACCCGTAAGCCCCAAAGTCCTCAACAAAATACCCTGGAACCCGAAGACCCCATCACCGCAACTCCTGAAACCCAGAAAACTCTAGACCCTAACACCCTAAAGTTGCCTAAACTACCCGTTATGGAACCCCTATAGATCCCTTAAAGGAGCCCTTTAAAGAAGCCTTTTAAAGGAGCCTACTTACTAAGCCCTGAATTCATTCAGTCTTTGAAGAAATCTCGCTACAAGGAGACGGGCGGAAGCCCCACCACCAGCGACCTCCGAGGCAAACTCCTGGAGTTTAGGAGTTTTGGGGTTTAGGAGTTTGGGGTTTAGGAGTTTAGGAGTTTAGGAGTTTAGGAGTTTAGGAGTTTAGGAATTTAGGGGTTTAGGAGTTTAGGGGTTTAGGAGTTTAGGAGTTTAGGAGTTTAGGAGTTTAGGGTTTAGGGGTTTAGGGTTTAGGGTTTATGGGTTAGGGCTTAGGGTTAGGGTTCAAAGGGTTTGGGGTTTAAGGTTAAGGGTTTCTAGGGTGTTGCCAAAAACATTCTACGCGCGTCTTATGAGGGTCTTATGAGGCTTGTCAGGGCCTTATGGGGTTCTTTAAGGGTTCTGTAAGGGTCGTATGAAGGTTTTTTAGAGGGGCTTTCGGGAAAGGGCGGGTTAAGAAGGTTACTATGACGGTTACTACAGGTGTTCGCTACAAGTATTACAGTCGACTACACTCCCTGAGGCCCAGCGCTCGGGGTTGCTGCTAGTTCCGAACTAACAACTTTAAATCCTAAGCCTTTCTCCCTAAACCCTAAACCCTGAGCTCTGAACCCTAAACCCTAAACCCAAAACCGCCTTTCTCCCTAAACCCTAAACCCCGAGCTCTGAAGCCTAAACCCTAAACCCCTAAACCCTGAACCCTAGACCTTGAGCTCTGAAGCCTAAACCGTAGCGCCTAGCCCCCGGCGAGCTCCGATCCCTGGTCTTGAGCTTTAAGCTGAACAGTTTAGGGCTTAGGGTTTAGGGTTTAGGGTTTAGGGTTTAAGGTTTAGGGTTTAGGGTTTAGGGTTTAAGGTTTAGGGTTTAGGGTTTAGGGTTTAAGGTTTAGGGGAAGCCTCACCCCAAAGCCTCAGAAAGCTCCTCTGACAGAGGGTTTGGAGTTTAGGGTTTGGGGTAGGGGTCGGAATGATTATTACGACATTGCGATCGTTTTTGCCTTCGAAGCCCTACACTATGTATTTACGTTTAGAATGTCGAAACTTTCCTTAAATCGTGAGGGCCTTGCAGTTGTTAAGCCCTCAGCATTAAGCCCTCAAAGCCTTGAAACTAGATAGAACAGAGCCTTCGAACACCCCAAACTCTAAATCCCAACAGCTAAACCCCGACAAATAAACCTACACGCCTCGTTGAGCGCTTACAAAACCCCACACCAATTGTCTAAACGCTGCAGAAAGCCGCCTGGGGTTGCCAGGTGACACCTGTGCGCTATGGGCGGCACAGGTCACTTGCCCCCTCGGCGGCGGTTCCAACGTCATCCCAGGACGTGAATCGAGAAGAAGGGCGGCTTTAAAGAAGATCCCTTGATGGATTCAAGGGTTCTACTAGGGTTCAGGACTTTGCCTTCTTTGATTGAGGGTGTAGGGTGTGGGATTCCGAGTGGAAAGCCCCCCTGTACTTCGAATCACATGAAGGATCGCTCGAACACATCCTGGGGAGTCTCTCGGAAAGGTTCTTGAAGGGGGGTCAGGAGGTCACTCTTGGGTTCTAGCGGGGAAGGAATTTCTTCACAAGCGGATCTGAAAATTTTCACAAAAAAGCCCAGTAACTTGTACTTCAGGAATATTCCAGAAAAATCATGCAGCCGCCTATCATGTGACGGAGGTTTTGCAGGCGGTTTTACCAGGGTTGTGCGTTTTGCCAGGCTTCTCTCGGGAGGTTTGCAAGGGGGGAGTTCGTTGTGACCGTTTAGGGGATAAAGGGAATTCCAGAAAGTTGGAATATGGTTTCAGGGTAGGATACCCAATAATTTACCATAAAGGGTTTAGGATAATCATATTCTGGCTTTTACTTTATGCCAGCTTGGGGGTTTGTCAGGGCTCCGAAGGGTGCTATGGAGGCTTGGCGTGGGCTATTCCGTTAAAATCCCAATGTGCTTGGAGCATCAAGCAGTTCAGGTGTATATAGTTGCGCCGAAGCTGGTCCCAATTACCCCTGCGGGTTTTTGGCTCTACTTTAGTGTTTAGCTGTGTTTAGAGTTTCATTGTGATATATCTCAATAGGAGCCTTACCTACGTGAGTTATATTTTCCACTTTGGAGCTAGGATGGTACTCCGAGACTCCAAAAACCTTCATTGACTAATACAGATGGATCCGAGGATAATTCTACGAGTATTGCTTAATTCAGTTGGGTAGACTTTGCTATGCCTCAGGGTTCTGCATTAGATGTCTACTACCATGTACCGCAAGCCCTACTCGAATTGCCAAGTACCAGTCCTCCGACCGCCGCTCCCACCCCTTTAGATGGTTCCTTAAAGGGGTTTATGGGATACTATAAGGGCCCTTATAGTATAGGGGCCTTAATAATTACCAGCACTATTTTGGGGGTTCCTTATGATAACTATAGTAAAACGGGCCCCAAAACCCAATTCTAATTATGAAGGTCCCCCATATTATAGTACTCTTATAGATCCCTGTAAAGGAGTCCTTAGAGAGCCTTTTATCGGAACCCTATTCACTCCAATTTAAAGGTATATCCCTTAAATTAAGGAATGTTCCTTAGCTCATATTAGGGATCCTACTATATTGTAAGGCATATTCCTTTATTAAGGGGTATTGGAGTCTCTGGGGACACGCCCAGAGCCAGGCCAAGGACTTCTTGAAGTATTGCCAGAAGTCTTGCAAAATAGATGTCGGTTAAGTAGACTAGGGTTCCTTTCAAGGGAAATTCGGGGTCCCTTTATTAGGGGATCTATAAAAATCTATAAGGGTAGGGTTTAGGGTTTAGGCTTTAGGGTTTAGGGTTCCTTCTCACGCGGAATTGCCATCTGTCATGGCTGAGCGGGCCTCGCGGCGGAGCATCTCATGCTGATTCTTTGCTTGCTCCTTTCCGTGCCTGGGCATCAGCCCACAATGATGTTTGACGGCTCTTAGAGACTCCAATACCCCTTACTTAAGGAATATTCCTTAAATCATATTCTATAATTTAAGTCATATTCCTTAATTAAGGGATATTGGAGTCTCTGGGCTGGCATATTGATTACGCACGCGCGCGCGGAAGCTCAAGGACCCTGCGACCAGCAAGTTGCGATCCTTGTGGCGATACGATGCGATGCTTCTCATCGCTGCAGAGACTGTTGCGTGCAAACCATATAGAGTGGTTCTCGGGAACAACTAGCAACTTGCAAAGCTGGCCAGATATGGATGCCTCAGCTCCCTTTCCACGGCAGTTGCAGCTGAAGCGTGCGCTCGAGCAAGAAGCATTGTCTGTGCAGTACCCCTATAACCCTAAACCCAAAACCCAAAACCCTAAACCCTAAACCAAAGTTCTATTTCTGGCGGTCCTGGCAGGGGATGAGCTTCAAACCCCTACTTAAAGGATCATGGGACTTAGTAAGTAGGTTATAATTGGGGTTATACGTCCCTTAAGGGGGGTTATCCTAATTATAACCTACTTATAACCTTCCTTACTATGTCCCATGGGCCTTTACGTACAATGCACCTTGCTTACAAGAAGCCTTTTACGCTTCAAACCGCGATCTTTCGCAGGACCCAGCCGCGCGGTTCTTTGGGGAATCATCTTTCTGGCGGCGGTGCCGATCCTCGGCAGAAGCTTAGGTCCTGCTACATCCTTGAAGTGTATGTAAGCCCTGAGCCCGAAATCCTAATTTAAAATTTGAGGATCAAAGCTACGCCATGATACCCTTGACTGTAACTAACTATCAAGCCTAGGTCCCCCTTGATGGGGCCGGGGATCTAATCTCCAAAGTCTCGACTTCCGTATCCTCCGAAGCCCCAACAAGACGGTTTAGGGCTTAGGGTTTAGGGTTTAGGATCTTACTGCCATGACCTTCTTAAAGGATCATGGAACTTGGTAAGGTAGTTATAAGTCCAAATGTGTGGTTATCCTAATTATAACTTACTTATAACCCTACTTACTAAGTCCCCTGAACCTTTAAGTAGAGTACTGGCCACCGTTCTTGGACTATGTTTGCCCTGCGCGTCCCGTGGCTATTTACGCTTCTCGTGCGCACTGGAACGGCGGTGCGCATTGGAACGGAGAACCGTGTGAAAACTCTACGGAAGTTATCGCAATGTTCTGTGAGGTTGTATGGTTGATGCATTGATCCTAGACCCTAAGCCCTAAACCCTAAACCGTAATTTGGGGCAACCAGTTCTAGTAACTAGTATCCCGTATAGTCCCTACGTAGTTTCACGCTAAAACTTCCCAAACTCCAAACCTTAGTCTAGTCATCCCTCAACCCTACCTTAAACTACCAAACCCTACTTTTTTGTAGGTTCTCATTATAAACCCTAATATGAAAATATAGTGACCCTACAAAAAAGCAGGTTTTGGTAGGTTACGGTACACCCTGAAATCATGGACCCTTTTACACAACCCGTTTAAGTCAGATACAAAACCTCATCAGACCTCACAGCAACATTGTTTTGTCACCTCATCGTTGAGTCCTAGGTTGTACTACGGTTGATGATACAAATCCTGCATTACCGTAAGGACCCTAAACTATGGGAATTATGGTATATTCCTTACCTTGCATGAGGGAATGCTCACGGATGATTATCACACTGGCTACTCCAGGGAGACTTCGCATCATACCATACTACAGTTGTTGATATAAACCCTGCATTACCCATAAAAAGGGATGTACCATAATTCCTATAGATTAGGGTCAATGCAGGACTTATATCATCAACCGCATGGAGAGCCCTTAAAGGGAATCCTTCTTAACCCTATTTCTGGTGCTTGCCAAAGGGACCTTAGTGAGAGGGTTTATATCCCCAAAGCTGCCCCTAATCCTATCTCCTAGTCAGGGCTTTAGAAGATTCATACTGCAGAGGCCAATCATGAATGCCAATGCCATTTTTTGTGGATCCCTGTCATAGCGATTGCATAATGTCTTACAAAACCCGATTAGATTTATTCATGAAAGCCCTTGTATTACTGCAGGTGTGCATGTCCTCCATCAGCCAGCCTTCAAAGCTCAGGACAAGCCCCAGTTAATGTACAAGCCTGAGTAGACATCACTATTATTCCTTACGGTTTCGTATTCTATAAACCCAAAACATTTGCTAACGATCAATGCACATACTACTGCAGCGCATTGCAAGTCGAGCGGCTTCCAGGAGGGAAAGCTGATAGCACTTTGCTTTTGTACTGCTGCGCGCTTCGACCCCAGACCCTAAATACCTGCCGGTTCGGAAATTTCAGAACATCTGGAATATCTGACCCTACCCTCAGTACTTAAAGGGCTCCTTAAAGGGATCTCTAGGGATCCTTCAAGGGATCTATGGGGTTTAGGGTTTAGGGTCTACTTGAAGCCTCAGGGGACTTAGTAAGTAAGGTTATAAGTAGGTTATAATTAGGAAACCCTACTTAGGGGACTTACAACCCCAATTATAACCTAGTTACTAAGTCCCATGATCCTTTAAGTAAGGATTCGGGCCCCTAAGCCCTAAACCGCCCAATATGGAGATCCATCCTGCCCCCTGGTGTTTTAAGAACCTCACATATGCGGGAGGTTCCGAAAATAGGGGACTTTCTTTTGGGGGTCCTTATAATAGGGATCCTGCCATTTCGGGTATCATATTAGGGTCCCCTTTTTTTCGGAAACTCCCATATGTTACCAGTGCTTGATTGTGGCATCCGCGCATACACAAAGCAAAAATTAGGATGCTGATCCTCTCCGCCTATGCGCTGCTACGGAAGCAGATGTCGGCGGCCCAGCAATGCGCTAAAGCGCAGTACTAGACCCTGAGCATTCCCAGGGCCTACTCTCACGCGATATTTCAGCGCCTCTGGTGCTTCGGAGGTATAGGTTAACTTAGACTCTTGTTTTCACAAGTGGATAGTTGGCAAAATTAGGGTCCCGTTTTGGGTTCTTATTATAATCTGGCACCTGGTATTTAGGGTACCCAAAAAGGGACCATAGTTTTGACAACCACCCAAGTGGCTTGGAGTGTGGGGATTTGATGCCAGACTTCACCTTGCATGGGGGAACGCTCACGGATGATTATCACACTGGCTACTCCAGAGACTTCGCATCATACCATACTACGGTTGTTGATATAAACCCTGCATTACCCATAATAAGAGATATGCCATACTTCCCATAGTTTAGGCTCCTTAAGTCAATGCAGGACTCATATCATCAACCATACTGCTGAATAGGTAGTTCTCTAAATTGGGGTTCCTTTTTAGATCCCCCAAATTGTACAGCACCTTTGTAAAGCAAATGCTCTAAAAGGGACCCAACTGATAGCCCCAAAACCCCAGTCCTTGCTCCTGATCTCCCAACCCAAAGCCTCCTATGGAGGTGCGAATACCTAGTAACGGTTTCGAAACCACACCCTTAAAGGAATCCTTATAGATCCCTGAAAGGAACCCTTACAGATCCCATAAAGGGGCCCCTTATCGTAGAACCCTATACGAAGCGCCCCTTATCGTAGAACCCTACTTAAAGGATCATGGGACTTAGTAAGTAAGGTTATGAATAGGTTATAATAAGGATAACCACACTTAGGGGAATTATAACCTACTTACTAAGTCCCATGATCCTTTAAGTATAGGAAGCCAGGCCCGGTCTGGTATTCAACATCTTCGGGGGCATCCAGGCCATCGTGGGAGCCTCAGTGGCTTTAGGGCTCCGGGTTGAGGCTTTAGGGTTGAGGGTTTTAGGGTTTAGGGTTTAGGGGTTTAGGGTTTAGGGGTTTAGGGGTTTAGGGTTTAGGGTTTAGGGTTGAGGGTTTAAGGCTCAGGGTTTAGGGCTCCTGAAAGGCGTTCCTTCTAGGTTCTAAGGCTCTACTTGGAGGGGCAGGGGGCTTAGTAAGTCGGTTATAAGTAGGGTTGTAATTGGGGTAGCTGCATCTGGTTGAGGGTTTAGGGTTTAGGGTTTCTTCTAGATTCTAAGGCTCTAGGGTTCCATAGAAGGGGTTCCTTTTCGGGTTCTTCAAAGGGATCTATGAGGCTATAGGCTTTTCGGGCTTTAGGGTTTGGGTCTAGGGTTTCGTGGCTTTGAGGGCTTGAGGCGGTTGACGGACCTTTCCCAGATTCCTACAAGGTCTGGTGTTGTCGGCTTTGAGCCACGCCTAGCCACCAGGGCAAATTTTCAGAAAGTGGAAGTTTGACACAGTCAGTGGCTTCGAAACGAACCCCAAACAACGGTATCCCAAAGCCCTCAGCCCTACCTGTAGCCGAAAAGACCTACCTTTTTGAGCAACTATGTACAAAAGCCGTAGTAAGGAACCCCAGAAAGGTAGGTCTTTTCGGCTACAGGTAAGCCATAATTTACAGACACCCTCAAGGTTTGGGAAACCTCACGAGCATCTTCAGCAGCACGAGTGCTGAGGTCATCGTGGTGTTTATCACCATTGTAGGGTTTAGGGTCTAGGGTCTAGGGGTCTCCAAGGGTAAAAGGAGGGACCCTTAAAAAGGACCCATAGGTATATACCCTTAATATAGCTACTATATACCCATTATATAGCCCATGTAGCCCATTATAGGGTAGGGGTCCTTGTTAAGGGTCCCTCCTTTTCCCCTTTGACCATTTTAAGAAGACCCAAAAGTGGCTTAGAAGTTCGGAAGTCTTGACCATGTATCCACATCTTCAAGCGGACCCTCATTTAGAGAACCACCCATCCCGATCGTAAGAAGAACCACCAGGGCTGTCCTGATTTCCACGGAACTTTCAAAACAGTATCCCTAAACCCTAAACCCTAGAATCCTACTTGGACCCCAAATGGGAGTTTCCGAAAATAGGGGACCCTACCATAGTACCCTAAATAGTAGGATCCTTATTATTTATGGGCTGCCGCCACTGCCGCCGACCCCAAAAGAAGAGAGGTGACTATCCAAGGAACGCAGCAGGTGTTGAAAGCAGCCACTGCAAGTCTTGTAACTGGCACGAGTAGCATGAGCACATGACTGATGCGGCGAAGTATTCGGACTGACGCAGTGCTCAGCTCTCGGACATTGTGTGCGCATGTTTCAGCAACCTTGTGACTCAGAGGCAAAAGGCATCCGCACAAAACCGAGTTTAGCAGGAGGGCTGTATACGATATGCTTAAGATACGGAACCAGTGCAGTTGTGGCCATGGGATGGTACGACAAAAAAAAAGTCGCGCGCGCGGCGGCGCATCGCAAAGCCGGGGCGGGCAGTGAGGACAATAAAGGTAGTGAGGGCGGTGGGGGCGGTGTTGGCGGTGGGGGCGATCGGGGTGGTGGGGGCGGTGTGGGCGTAGGCGGTGGGGGCGGTGTGGGCGGTGTGGCGGGCGGTGTGGGCGGTGGGGGCGGTGGGGGCGGTGTGGGCGGTTGGGCGGTGTGGGCGGTGGGGGCGGTGGGGGCGGTGTGGGCGGTGTGGGCGGTGGGGGCGGTGGGGGCGGTGGGGGCGGTGTGGGCGCGGGGGGGTCCGGCTTAACAGCCCCTAAATACTCTTTACTCTTTATACACCTACAAATACAGCGGGCGGTGAGAGCGGTGGAGACGGTGTGGGCGCGGGGGGGTCCGGGCACACATTGGCAGCCTTTAACTACTCTTTAATCTCTAAACACCTACAAATACAGCGGGCGGTGAGAGCGGTGGAGACGGTGAAAGCGGTGGAGGGGGATGAAGGTGGTGGGGGTGGTGAGGGCGGTGAGGGCGGTGTGGGCGGTGGGGGCGGTCGGTGTGGGCGGTGGGGGCGGTGGGGGCGGTGTGGGCGCGGGGGGGTCCGGGCACACATTGGCAGCCTTTAAGTACTCTTTACTCTTTAAACACCTACAAATACAGCGGGCGGTGAGAGCGGTGGAGACGGTGGGAACGGTGAAAGCCATGAAGGTGGCGGGGGTGGTGAGGGCGGTGAGGACGGTGTGGGCGGTGGGGGCGGTGTGGGCGGTGTGGGCGGTGGGGGCGGTGGGGGCGGTGTGGGCGCGGGGGGGGTCTGGGCACACATTGGCAGCCTTTATTACTCTTTACTCTTTAAACACCTACAAATACAGCGGGCGGTGAGAGCGGTGGAGACGGTGGGAACGGTGAAAGCGGTGGAGGGGGATGAAGGTGGTGGGGGTGGTGAGGGCGGTGAGGGCGGTGGGGGCGGTGTGGGCGGTGTGGGCGGTGTGGGCGGTGGGGGCGGTGGGGGCGGTGGGGGCGGTGTGGGCGCGGGGGGGTCCGGGCACACATTGGCAGCCTTTAATACTCTTTACTTTTTAAACACCTACAAATACAGCGGGCGGTCAGAGCGGTGGAGACGGTGGGAACGGTGAAAGCGGTGGAGGGGGATGAAGGTGGTGTGGTTGGTGAGGGCGGTGAGGGCGGTGTGGGTGGTGGGGGCGGTGTGGGCGGTGTGGGCGGTGTGGGCGGTGGGGGCGGTGGGGGCGGTGTGGGCGCGGGGGGGGCACATTGGCAGCCTTTAAATACTAGCTCTTTACTCTTTAAACACCTACAAATACAGCGGGCGGTGAGAGCGGTGGAGACGGTGGGAACGGTGAAAGCGGTGGAGGGGGATGAAGGTGGTGGGGGGTGGTGAGGGCGGTGAGGGCGGTGTGGGCGGTGGGGGCGGTGTGGGCGGTGGGGGCGGTGTGGGCGCGGGGGGGTCCGGGCACACATTGGCAGCCTTTAAATACTCTTTACTCTTTAAACACCTACATATACAGCGGGCGGTGAGAGCGGTGGAGACGGTGGGAACGGTGAAAGCGGTGGAGGGGGATGAAGGTGGTGGGGGTGGTGAGGGCGGTGTGGGCGGTGGGGGCGGTGTGGGCGGTGTGGGCGCGGAGGGGTCCGGGCACACATTGGCAGCCTTTAAATACTCTTTACTCTTTAAACACCTACAAATACAGCGGGCGGTGAGAGGGGTGGAGGCGGTGGGAACGGTGAAAGCGGTGGAGGGGGATGAAGGTGGTGGGGGTGGTGACGGCGGTGAGGGCGGTGTGGGCGGTGGGGGCGGTGTGGGCGGTGGGGGCGCGGGGGGGTCCGGGCACACATCGGCAGCCTTTAAATACTCTTTTTAAACACCTACAAAAACAGCGGGCGGTGAGAGCGGTGGAGACGGTGGGAACGGTGAAAGCGGTGGAGGGGGATGAAGGTGGTGGGGGTGGTGAGGGCGGTGGGGGCGGTGTGGGCAGTGGGGGCGGTGTGGGCGGTGGGGGCGCGGGGAGGTCCGGGCACACATCGGCAGCTTTTAAATACGCTTTACTCTTTAAACACCTACGAGAGCGGTGGAGACGGTGGCAACGGTGAAAGCGGTGGAGGGGGATGAAGGTGGTGGGGGTGGTGAGGGCGGTGAGGGCGGTGTGGGCGGTGGGGGGTGTGGGCGGTGTGGGCGGTGTGGGCGCGGGGGGGTCCGGGCACACATTGGCAGCCTTTAAATATTTTTTACTCTTTAAACACCTACAAATACAGCGGGCGGTGAGAGCGGTGGAGACGGTGGGAACGGTGAAAGCGGTGGAGGGGGTGGTGGGGGTGGTGAGGGCGGTGAGGGCGGTGTGGCGGTGGGGGCGGTGTGGGCGGTGTGGGTGGGCGGTGCGGACGGTGGGGGCGCGGGGGGGTCCGGGCACACATTGGCAGGCTTTAAATACTCTTTACTCTTTAAACACCTACAAATACAGCAGGCGGTGAGAGCGGTGGAGGGGGATGAAGGTGGTGGGGGTGGTGAGGGCGGTGAGGGCGGTGTGGGCGGTCGGGGCGGTGTGGGCGGTGGGGGCGCGGGGGGGTCCGGGCACACATTGGCAGCCTTTAAATACTCTTTACTCTTTAAACACCTACAAATACAGCGGGCAGTGAGAGCTGTGGAGACGGTGGGAACGGTGAAAGCGGTGGAGGGGGATGAAGGTGGTGGGGGTGGTGAGGGCGGTGAAGGCGGTGTGGGCGGTGGGGGCGGTGTGGGCGGTGGGGACGGTGTGGGCGGTGTGGGCGGTGTGGGCGCGGGGGGGTCCGGGCACACATTGGCAGCCTTTAAATACTCTTTACTCTTTAAACACCTACAAGTACAGCGGGCGGTGAGAGCGGTGGAGACGGTGGGAACGGTGAAAGCGGTGGAGGGGGATGAAGGTGGTGGGGGTGGTGAGGGCGGTGAGGGCGGTGTGGGCGGTGGGGGCGGTGTGGGCGGTGTGGGCGGTGGGGGTGCGGGGTGGTCCGGGCACACATCGGCAGGCTTTAAATACTCTTTACTCTTTAAACACCTACAAATACAGCGGGCGGTGAGAGCGGTGGAGACGGTGGGAACGGTGAAAGCGGTGGAGGGGGATGAAGGTGGTGGGGGTGGTGAGGGCGGTGAGGGCGGTGTGGGCGGTGGGGGCGGTGCGGTGTGGGCGGTGTGGGCGGTGCGGGGGGGTCCGGGCACACATTGGCAGCCTTTAAATACTCTTTACTCTTTAAACACCTACAAATACAGCGGGCGGTGAGAGCGGTGGAGACGGTGGGAACGGTGAAAGCGGTGGAGGGGGATGAAGGTGGTGGGGCGGTGAGGGCGGTGTGGGCGGTGGGGGCGGTGTGGGCGGTGGGGGCGCGGGGGGGTCCGGGCACACATTGGCAGCCTTTAAATACTCTTTACTCTTTAAACACCTACAAATACAGCGGGCAGTGAGACGGTGGGAGAAAGCGGTGGAGGGGGATGAAGGTGGTGGGGGTGGTGAGGGCGGTGAGGCGGTGTGGGCGGTGGGGGCGGTGTGGGCGGTGGGGACGGTGTGGGCGGTGTGGGCGGTGTGGGCGCGGGGGGGTCCGGGCACACATTGGCAGCCTTTAAATACTCTTTACTCTTTAAACACCTACAAGTACAGCGGGCGGTGAGAGCGGTGGAGACGGTGGGAACGGTGAAAGCGGTGGAGGGGGATGAAGGTGGTGGGGGTGGTGAGGGCGGTGAGGGCGGTGTGGGCGGTGGGGGCGGTGTGGGCGGTGTGGGCGGTGTGGGCGGTGGGGGTGCGGGGTGGTCCGGGCACACATCGGCAGGCTTTAAATACCTGCTAAACCCCGGAGCCTGGAATAAAGCATTGGATCCTCAAATGTCTAAGAATCAGGCGAATGGGTCGAGAATTTTTGACGGGGTCAACTTTATGCGTAAATGCGTTGGCCGCCGATTCCGAGATTCAGAAAGGGCCCAAGGGCCCAAGGGCTTGCATGTTTGATTCAGAGTATTCAGAAAGCCCCAGGCACAGTCCGATAATCCATGGTGTTAGCTAGCAACCCAATGTGCGAACAACATCGATCCCGACCTTAGCCCCCAAACTTCTGAATCACGTCCCTCGGTATATCTTTCAGCCGCACACAAATCCCAACCTGCACCCCAAAGCTTCGAGCCCTCGGTGCTCCGTCATGCCTTTGTACATGGACTTTGTGCCCCTGGCCTCCTTGTACTGCCGGCTTGTCTGAGGGTCGAGTCAAGTGTGGTCGGCAGGCATGTGCTGATGTCTTGCAGTGAAGCCTGTTTGCAAGTGAGATTTTGGGCTTGAGAAAGCTTTTTGAGTGGGGCTTTGGCCATGGATGCTTCGAAGCCTGAAGCAGTGGAGGACTCCCAGTCTGGGTCGAAAGATGATTCGCTTTCAGGGCTTGCATGCTTGTGGGACAACAATCCGGAAGTGAGGCAGCGAATGCGAAAGAAGTTCAACCTGTTGGTTCATTACGATCCCAAACTTCAGAAGAAGCTCAATGTAAAGGTGGAGAAGACCGCACACAATGTTCGAACGAATGCTGCCGTGTTGGGACCTGTTCTGAAGATTATGAAGCTGACGAATGGCCTTCCGGCTATAGACAAACTCATGGTGCAGGTCGCGGATGTGTTCGGGCGCTTTTCCATGCCAATTACAGAGAACCTTGCAAACTCGCAATCGTGGGCCATCCGGGATATGATTTCAGTCCTGAAGAAGAACAAAACCAAACATGCCTGGCACAAGGACAATGGGTTTGCAAGCATGTTGTGGCATGTCCGAAGAAACTCCATATTCCGTTTGTGCCATGCATGTGTCATATACCTTTGCTTTCACAGGACCCAGTGACCCGGCAGCTTCTCTTGGATATGGGTGTGTGTGAGGAGGAGGCGGGGTTGTTGCTGGATTGAGCTTTTCGCGGTTGGCTACGAAACATGTTGCCCAAACTGAGCAAGTGCACAAAGCTTCGGACAGGAGGGTGGGCAACTGAAGGTGGTGAGGCAGAAGTCCTTCAAGGAGATGTTTGCAAGTTGTCATGGCAGAAGCTTGCTGGGTTAGCACATTAGAGAATGCTTGGAAGTGTATTGTGCAGGAGGATTCTTTGCCTTTCTTGAAGCCGACGGTTGAAGATTCCCAGCCGCTTCCAGACGATGAAGCTTTGCAGCCGATTCAAAACACAATGGCCCCAGAAGACTCACAGCCGATCCAAGACAGTGCCCCAGAACACTGCTGGTTGAAGACAGTGCAGCCCCAGAAGTTTCGCAGCCGGTTCAAGTCGTGGCCCCAGAAGTTTCGCAGCCGGTTCAAAACATCGTGGCCCCAGAAGTTTCGCAGCCGGTTCAAAACATCGTGGCCCCAGAAGTTTCGGAGCCGGTTCAAGACAGTGTGGCCCCAGAAGTTTCGCAGCCGGTTCAAGACAGTGCAGCCCGAGAAGTTTCGCAGCCGGTTCACGACAGTGTGGCCCCAGAAGTTTCGCAGCCGGTTTCGGAGCTCGCCCCCGAGGCCCCAGTGTGTGATTGCAAATTGAGAAGATTTCGGAAGGTTCATGTCACGATTAGCTCATCGACGACGATTGGTGTGATGGTTTCGCATTCCTGTGTAAGACATGCATGATGTATACATGTTTGTGTGCCAAGCCCGAGCTCGGGCATTTGGTCAGGATCCATCCACTTCACAAGTACCATTTGCAGAGGCGGGGATTGCACAGAAGCTTCAGACCTGGCATGGCATTCTGAATCCGAACATGGTTTTCGCAGCAGATCACATGCTCATGCCAAGTATAGGTTATAGCGCCTGTATAGTGTCTTGAGCGAGAGTTTGCAATTGTTGAGTGGGCAGGTCGTCTGCTCGTCCGACGAGGAGACTGCTCACTTGGCCAACAGCAGCCACGAGGGTTTGTCCGCATATCTTGGAAATCTGCTGGCCCAGCTGTGTTTCAGCTGAACCGAATGAGTCGTGCAGTCTGATGCCGTGCATGCTTGATGGTGCTAGAAGTTGTGTGCCCCTATCTTGCAACCGCCGAATATGTTGAAACCGAGGAATGCTTCGCCCGGTCTGGGCAACATGGTGAAGCGAGGAGCTATGAGAGTGCAAGCCAGTCCTCAGCATGGCTCCCTGCCTTTAGCTGGACTACTCACATGGAGTTTTGAAAGTTGCAAGTATATAGCTGCGATGTACATCCTTATATCCACAGGTGACCTTGGCTCTGCTTCCATGAGCAATGATTCCTTCAAGAAGGATGAGGCACTTATGGATTGGTTTTGGCTTTCCTCATGCAACAACTGGGCTGGTGTATTCGAGGGTAGAGTGCAGTGAGCATCAGCCGTGCTTATGTCAAGACAAAAGCCATGTGTAATGATTCGGTATGAACCCGAACCTTTTGTGGAGGCCCCTCAGAGCACGGCTGTGGACGAGACGGGTGGCCCAGGTGCCGCCTTGGAGACTGCAGTGGGCCCTTCCAAGGGCGATGTGCATGAGAATCCGGACGAGAAGGGCGGCCCGGGTGATGCATTGGAGACTGCAGAGGGCAATGTGCATAAGGATCCGGGCGACACGAGCTTTCCAGAAGTTACTCAGGAGGGCTATGTGACACGCAGGGATCAGTTTGGCATGAAGTCTTCATTGAAAGGTCAAAGAGGCCGGGGGCGAGGCCGAGGCAGGGGTGGCCGGGGCCCCACGGCTGCAAAGTCAAAGCCTTCGAAGAAAGAACCCGAAGGTGTGTACAGTGCCTCGAGCAAGGGGCCCGTGGAGGAAGGATCGGGGCTCCGCCGCATGAAGAATCATGTGGCTTTGGGTGACGATGACGAAGGCCAGTCCGAGGACGAGGAGCCCGAGGACGGCGAGCCCGAAGAGGAGCAGAGCGAGCATGAGGATGAGAAGCCGAGAAAGAAGCCGAGTGCGAGAGGACAGCCCAAGGCGAAAGCCACGGCAAAGGCAAAGTCAGCCTTGCCGAAGAGCAAGGCCAAAGCCAAAGCCAAGGCCAAGGCCTCGGCGAAGTCCAGTGCCAAAGCCTCGAAGGTTGTCGCTGGGGATGGGGATGACCCGGAGCCACCAAGCAAGAAGGCCAAGACAGCCAAGAGTGCCGATGGAGAAGCAGATGTTCCGGAGCCAGCAAACAAGAAGGCCAAGACTGCAAACCGCAAAGAAGCTTTGGAGGCAGCTTTCAAGAAGACGTTCCATGAGTACACCCAGCTTCGAAAGCCCGAGCCCCTGGTTTTCCATGACATGAATGCCAATGCTGCTCTGTCCAATCCGGACCACATTCGTGCGGTGCTGAAGTACGAGTGCATGAAGTGTTTGATCGACTGCTACAAGGCCGGCGAGGCCGACAAGAGAGGCAAGCACGATCACTTGGAGAAGTTGTTTGCACCCGATGGTTACCGCTACGAGCTGTATTGGACCAGATTCTCCGTGGGGGTCAAGAGGCAGGACGGCGACGAGTACAAGCAGATTGTGTACTTTTCGAGGCCAACGACATGCACAGGCACGAACCGGGTGCTGGCAAGGTATTTCGCCTGGGACTTGGATGATTTGCCAAATTGTTTGTGATGTGCCATAAATGATTCGGCCCCATGCAGCTCCAAAGTGCACTTGGATTCATGGTTGGTCTCAGGTTGCTTTGTGCTCTTCGTTCCCTCGAAACACCGACCCTGCTTGCAGAGCTCTGAGCCATTTCAAAGCCATAGCCGCCACAGCACACGCAGAGGCTGTGTCAGGATGGTTGCCGTGAAAAGTGTACATCAAGAGGTGCCTGCAGTGCATGTGGAGCTTTATACAACTTGAGTGTGCAATCATCTCCAACCATGCATGGTAAATGGTGTGTACGTTTTTGTCCTTGGGCCACACGAAATCCTGCAGGCATCGCTTTCGAGACGGCTCCCGGACTTAGGAGCTAATAGGGGAGCACAGCGAGCAGCATGAGCATCATCGTGCTTAATTGCAGCCTTTTGCACACACACACACACATATGAACACATGGTTTGTCCAATCAGATTGCTCGCATGGTTCAGCCAGGGGTTGAGCTGAAGGTGTGACTGGGCACGTTTCCCCGAGTCGCCAAAAAGGTGGTGTGCAACTGTTCGTGTCTGGCTTTCGCAGTGCAGTGCTGACTGTTTTGAACTCTGCAGTCCCACGAAGTTAGCAAATCCGATGTATGTTTAACACCCAGCTGTGACATGGCAGATCGGATGCCAAAGCGAGCTCGAGACGATGCTCCTTCCTTTCGATTGGACCGTTGGCTGGCTCGCTTGCTTTGTATACATGCATTGTTCGTGGTTTTACTGATTCGGAAGTGATGAGACCAGTTAAGGCCGATCGTCATCGTGGGTCATGACACCACATATAAGTGCCTAAGCCTTCATATGCCCCGAAAAAATTCAAACCCCAAACCCTAAACCCCTAAACCCGGGTGTGAGCGCCGAAACCCCTAAACCATAAACCCCGAAACTTTCTAACCCCTATCGAAAGCCGAAACCCTTAAACCTTAAACCCCGAAACTTCCTAACCCCTATCGAAACCTATGTGGCTTCTGAAGCAACGGTTGCAAAGTTGCCAAAATAAAGTGGAGCTCCGTATAATGAGCCCGCCCCTTATCCTAAAAAGGCCCTGATGCTCATTACATATGAGAATCGTCTTTGGGCACTGTTTGCCTTTAGGGACCTATACTTGGAAGGGCAGGGGACTTAGTAAGTAGGTTATATATGTATAATTGGGGTAACTCCATTTAGGGCACTTATAACTCTATACTTATATAACCTACTTACTAAGTCCCCTGCCCTTCCAAGTATAGGATATGAATTGTGGTTCAGGGTCTATATATAGTCTACAAGCTGAAATCCCCGTGGGGGTTGATGGAGCTCTGACTTCTTGGTGTTCTGATAAACTGGCAAATCCTTGAAAGTGTTTTGGCTGGATTGGGGTCGGCCGCTTTCTCAAAGCTCTATACCCCCTAAGCCCTAAACCCCAAAACCCTGCAATGTCCCATGGTCTCACATGTGGCCGTGCAAGTCTGATGTTGGGGCAGCATCGACCACTCCTTTTGCCGGCAGCTCGAACACTGCATGGTCATGTCTCGGAGCTCTAAACAGCACGACCAGATCTCCACGCACCGGCAGTTTAGCAAAGCTTTACTTCGTGATGTGTGTGCTAGAGCTACGAAGCATGTATGTGAGTATTGCCTATATAGGAAATCCCGAATTGTCAGGTTCATCGATAGCTGCCGCAGCATAGAATGCCATGGGTTGCCGTCGGAGCAAGCCAACATGCAGCGATCCCGGACAGCACAAAGGATAGTTACTTAGTTCGTAGCTGCTGCTCAATGACTCGATCATTCCAAACTCCGAAGCTGGTGCATGTTTTGTACTGAAGCCGAACTCACCGATCCCAGGTCCACATCGAGGTCGTCGTCCTGACACAGTTGCACCGAACATGCTTGAACTGCTCCTTGTTGGAATATAGATCTTGCTTTTGAGAGGGATCAGGCACGGAGTTTGTGTAAAGTTGCCGATCATGGGGTCAGCAGCAGTGAACGAGCCGCAGAGAAAACCCCAACCGCCGAAAACAAATAATCCCTGCCTCAGGACACGGGTGATATCGTCGCAGCAGTGTTGAACAACACCCTGGGATGAGCCGGTGCGACTCTTTGCTTATCATGATCAATCAACCCGTCGTATAGTTCTGATTTCTGTCTACCCTAAACCCCTAAAACCCTAAACCCTAAACCCTCTTGAGAAGTGCAGGAGTTCAGAGATTGATTGGTGTTTTTAGGTTTTGGAGCTTCAGGGTTTGAGGTTAACAAAGACTATACATGGGGGTTTCCGAAAATTAGGGATACCTTATTTTGGGGTTTTATAATATATATATATATATATATATAGGATCCTATATACTACTTAGGGTACTATATTGGGGTCCTCTATTTTCGGAAACTCCCATATACGGTCCTGGGCTGGCAACTATATATATATGTATATATATATATATATGTATATATATATATATATATAGCTTTGAACCCTCGATGCAAATATGTATCACGTATACTATATAGTATACATGATATAATGATACATATTTGCATCGAAGGTTCAAAGCTTACATAGGGGCTTTGGGTTCTACCCTAAGGGTACTATATTGGGGTCCTCTATTTTCGGAAACTTCCATATAGGGTCCTGGGCTGGCAACTATATAAGCTTTGAACCCTCGATGCAAATATGTATCATGTATACTATGTATAGTATACATGATACAATGATACATATTTGCATCGTTGGTTCAAAGCTTACATAGGGGCTTTGGGTTCTACCCTAATTAGTGATTCTTCTGTTTGAAAAGGCCAAATCTTTGTAATAAGTCAAGAACACTCGATCCTGGGAGGTCCCGCAAGCACCAGAACCCTGTAGTTTTAAAAGCCCGCAGAAGCCCCCGAAGTAAGTCGATCGTGCAATGCCTCGGCCCAAAAGTCCCGGAAAAAAACCTAAGCCCACACAAGTCCAGATTAAGCCAAAGCAAGTCTTTCAATTCCCGCAAAACCCTATAAACCCTATAAGCCCTATATGAAGAAAGCCTTTAGCTGCAACAGAAGCAAATGTTCTCGGCTCCCACAAGCCCGGCTACGTACCCGACAACCCTAAAGCCCGTAAAAGCCCTATAGGAGTAGTGTGTACATCGATACAGAGAAGCTTCGGAGCACAGCTCGCCCAGAACCGAAGAACCTTGCTGCTTGTGGAGCTCGCTCTCTCTCCAGAAGGCCGGCTTCGTAGTTTGGGGCTTTAGGGTTTTGGGGGGCTTCGGCTGTACATATATTATAATGGGTCTTTGGTCTTTGGGTCCACAAACAAATGCCAATGCCCTAAAACCCGAACCCTACACACGAAATTCCCAAAACCTATACACCGAAAAAATTATCTCTTGAACCCTAAAACCAATGCCTCGATCTTGACGGTTTATACCTGGCTGCCCAATGTCCTTAAGCTGTGCACATGAGTCCTGGACCCCTCCATAGACATCCTAAACTCTCACACACCCAAGAGGGTCAGAGGGTTCGAATCGATCGGCATTAAGCATAAACGGTTGCCTCCCCGCAAAGTGAAAATCGCCAAACCCTGAAAGCCGAAACCGGGGCACTTTTACGAGAACGAAAGCGAGAGAGAGAGAGAGAGAGAGAGAGAGACAAAGAGACGGGAGCACGAAGCCAAGTCTCACATCTTCTGCAGGTGATGCTGCACGGCACGGACACCCTGAGGAGATGCTGCATGGTGGACCCAAGACCGGGGTGCTGTCCAGTGCTAGAGGGCTCTGTTCGGGATTGCAAGTTGCTGCTTATCGGGTATGGCTGCAAGGTTTGTATGCATTAAGTTCGGTATCTACTTGCACGCAGGTCTTCATGGTAAGTTCTGTTTGTGGGGGGGTCGAGTCAAATATGTTATGTGCTTTTTAGTGGGAATCCTGAATATATATATATATATATATATATATATTCTGCTACTGGGACCCAAGTACCGAAACTTCTTCCGTGTGTGTATGCATATACATATATACACACACATGTGACATACATGTCGGTGTGTGTGTGTGTATATAGAATATATATCAAATATAGTTATCCTGTGATAGTGGATCATACCATATATATATATATATAATATAGAGAGAGAACATGCATCGTTTACATGGTGTAACATGCATATATATATATATATATGTATGTACAAAAGTCTTACATCGTGTAGCATTATATAGTTTGCAAATATTGTTACTGTACATACATATATATATCTATATATATATATATATATATACATATATATATATATATATATTTGTATGCATGCCTGCATACATATGTGTTTGTCTATAATATATATATATATATATATATATATATATATATATATATATTGATACACACACATGCATATGTGATATACATGTGTATGGAGGTGTGGTGAGGGTGTGCTGGGTGTTGGGGGGGCGGGGTTGGGGGGTGTGCTTGGTGGGCTGGTGGTGGGCTGGGGTTCTGGTGGCATTGGGCGTTTAGCTGGCTTTGCTCCATGGGTGGGGGTGGGGAGGGTGTGGTGGGAGGCTGGGGTTGTGGTGTCCGGCCACGCATCCGTCTTCAGCTGGCATCCAGGCGGGGGGGGTGGGGGGGTCTAGGGGGGTTTGGTCTGGGCTGTGTGCTGAATATGGGCCTGGAATTGTCGGGATGTGGGGTGTGGTGGCCTGGGGTGTGGTGGCTTTGGAGCCGAATAGGAGAGAAGGGCAGCAGGGGGAGGCTACCTTTTGGTTTTCGTTGGGGAACAAATTTTTTTCAAAGCTTTTTTCAGCATTTTTTCTTCCAAAGTCACCTTTGCCTTGCAAATGCGTTCGGACCCGTTGGAAGCGTTGGAGCATTTCTGCGACCCGTTGGAAGCGTTGGCGAAATGCGTTAAATGCATCAAATGCATACTCGTTGGAAGCGTTAAAAGCGTATGCGTTCAGAATGCGTTCAAAAAGCGTTCAAAATGCGTTCGGTATGCGTTCGGATGCGTTCGCCAAATGCGTTAAAAAAGCGTGGAATGCGTTCTCCCCATGATCCCAGTTTGGGCCCAGTTTTGAGGGCATTTCGGGCCAACTTGGGCTGCCCCAGTCAATCTAGTTCAGTTTTCCTAGGCAGCCAGACACAAACCTCTGCTGTTCCGGGGCGGGGCTGGGACTGCTGTGTCCATTATGAGCAAATATTGCCGCTGGTGAGCATTCTAAATACAGACACACAAACACACACACACACACACACACACACACACACACACACACACACACACATATATATATATATATATATATCCATATTTATATCACACACACACATATATATACATACACACACAGTTTATCATATATGGTATATATATATATATAATACACACATATACACATACATACATATAATATATATATATATACACATGTAAAACATATATGTATATATACACATATATATATATATATATATATTATATTATAGTATAGTATATTATATTATTATATTATATTATATTATATTATATTATTTATTATCTTATCTTATCTTATCTTATCTTATATTATATTATTTATATATTAAAGCCCATCGATCCCTAGACCCGACATGGACCGGTGCTTGGGTCCACGAGCTACAGCAAAACCTTGCAGACCCTCAAGGCCCGAAACCTTAAGCCCCAAGGCCCTAAACCCCTAGCTCCGAAAAGAACACACAAAACAGACTGTGTTGTGCTCCGTGGTTATCCAGAACAACCTCACAAACCTTGAACCCTCTAAAGGTTTTATAAATCATATAGGTCCCAAAAGAACCCACGCCTTCTCAAACCCGAACCCCTTAAATAAATCTTGACCCCCCCCGAACCCTAAACCCTATAAGGACCTCAAAGAACCGAAGCCCTGGCACAACACAGTGTGTGTCGAGCTTTGTGCTCGGTGCTAAAGAGAGAATTGCAGTGCTGCTCAAAAAGGTATCCAATATTGTGCCTCACTGAGACCTCGCTTGCACTGTGGCACGATCACTGCTGCACCGAAAGTTTCGCCATGCCTTGTGTGTGTGTATGTGTGTGTGCAACCCAAGCTTTTCTTTAACACCCCTGCATTTTGCATCTGGGGTGCTTCGATAGCCTGCACATGGCTTCCACTTCCGATGCCTGGGCCGCCAAGATGTCTGTAGAAGACTTGGTCAAGGGGGCAAAGGCAACCGCTGATCTGGCGGGTTTGGAGTTTGCCCTAGACACCTCCTTTCTATCAAGAGAAGCACTGCTGCAGGCCATTCAGGACTGCTTTGCTGCTCTACATCCTAGCCCGAAATCTTGCTGAGATTCCTGTATAATACACGAATCAACCCTGGTCAGGAGTGCAAGATGATCTTGAGAAAAGGATGCAAGGTCTCAACCTCTGTTGGTCCTGCCTGCTTCAATACAAAGCACGACCAGAGAATCAACAAAAGCATTTGATTGCGATCGCCAACTTTCCAGGCTACAGCAGCACCGAGCCCCCTTCTCGCTGTCAAGAATGAGCCGGTTAAGGCGGAACCAATTGAGATGCAGCAGACACAAGCAGCTGAGTATTGACTGCACTGGTTTCGTCAAAGTGTTTATCCTTCTCTGGTCCTTCTCTCTCTCCCCCCCTCGCTCTCTCTCTCTCTCTCTCTCTCTCTCTCTCTCTCTCTCTCTCTCTCTCTCTCTCTCTCTCTCACTCTCTCTCTCTTTCTCTCTCCTTGCTTCTTTTGCTGCTGAGGATACCCAGCAGCTGCCGCCCCTGCTTGCTCAGCCGGTGGCTGCATCTACTGGCATCCAGGAATTCGCTTTCCCTGTGTGCCCTGAACCCAAAAAAAACCCGACCTTCAACCCTAAACTTCCCTTTTGCTCGTCAGGACACCCAGCTGGAGCAGGACACCTTCGCTGCCGCACCTGAGACCGCCGCCGAGGATATCGGGGTTTGCACTTCTACTTCACACCCCTAATTAAGACCCCTATATAGACTCTATATAGACCCGAAAGTATATAGCAGGTATATAGTATAGGGATGTTGAATAAACAAAAGCACAGCTTACCGTCTGCTGTGCAACTCTCGCTGTGCACGAATCGCTGATATCTTAACCCTTTAAACACCCTAAGCCTTAAACCGAATGATAATCCCTACGTAACTCCCATAAACTGTTTGAGGAGCTGCAGAAGTCAGGGCCTTCGAGCCAACGGATGTTTGCAACTATACAGGTCGATGCAAGTCAGGGCCCCGATAGCCAGACCACGGAACCCGGTTCTCCAGAAGCCAAAGCACCGAATCTGCAGCCCCAAGCGAAAAGCCCACCGACACCCTTGCAGGCCCAAGCCAAGAGCCCAGCAACACCCGTACAGGCAAAGAGCCCGCCGCAGACACCCGTGCAGACCCTGGCCCAAGCGAGCAACCCACCGTCCGTGCAGCAAACTCAGAGCCCGCCGACACCGGCCCCAGCAAAGAGCCCACCGTCCGTGCAGCAAACTCAGAGCCCGCCGACACCGGCCCCAGCAAAGAGCCCACCGACACCGGCCCAAACAAAGAGCCCGCAGACACCGGCCCCAGCAAAGAGCCCGCAGACACCGGCCCAAGCAAAGAGCCCACAGACACCGGTCCAAGCAAAGAGCCCGCCGACACCGGCCCAAACCAACACTCCAGTGACACCTGTGCAGGCAAAGACTGGCCCGCCGACAATCGTGCAGGCCCAAACAAGCCCGGTGCAATCCAGCCCGCCGAAGCAATCTCCGCCCACGCCATCAGCAGCAGGCACACCGCCCGGCCAAACAAGAAACCCAAGCATCCCTGGAGCCTGCACCGACGTTTCGCTGTTGCAGGCAAAGATCAAGGAGCTGGAGCAACAGCTTGCAGCAACAAAAGCAGCACCCCCGAAACAAGTGCCGTGCCAAACCCCGCAAAACCGAATCCGATCCAAAGGCCAAGCGAGCCCTGCAGCTACTTCAGCCCAAGCAGCAGCACCAGCACCAGCTGCCGTCGCAGAAGACGAGGATGAGGAGGAGCCAGAGGAACAGGACGATCAAATCGGCAAGGTCATGGTGACCTCGCCAGACGGCACCATCGTTGCTTGATAGACTGGGGCTTAAGGCAAGATGTGGTTCAATTGGCTTCAAGTTCGGTTTGGAATTGTTGGTGCTTTTGTTTTGATCAACCCTAACACCCTGTATAAACCTTGTAGGATATGTCTAATATAGTTAAGGGGTTTAGGCTTAGGGGTTTAGGGTTTAGGATATATATGTATGTATATATATATATATAGTTGTGTTATATCCTTAAAAAGCCCCAAACCCTAAACCCCTAAAGCCGAAACCCTATATAGGATCCTCAGGTCTTGACCCAAGATGCATTGAGAATGCGGTTAAAGAGGATGTGCGAGCAAAAAAAGAAATCTCACAAGTGTCATGTCGACAATGAAACTCACGAGCAGTATGCCACTGGAGGGCCACAGCGAGAGTGGCTAGAGATGGCACTGCTAGAAGCATTGCAAGATGTGGGAACGGTTGCACTGGGACGTGGCAAGGCAGCCCACAAGCAAGTTCAGGCACCTAGCTTGCATGCACAAGTTATGAATTTCAGGGTTTATGGTTTCGGATTCTGAGGGCTTTCCCGCAAAGCCCGAACCCGTGATCCCAGAACCCAAACCCTTGAAAAGGCTCATATATAACCTTCTCGAAGCACTTAAGCACCTAGCCTGAAACTCCCCAAGCCGCCAAACACCATAGGCCTGATTCTCCTTGTGCTCCGGATTCTTGGCCAAGGCATCCTTCAAGGTCAGGGTGACACAGATTCGAGAACGCCAGATGCTCAAGGAGTCCGAGACGAACGGGGAATGGCTCACGGAGGAAAAAATGAACAAATCGGGTGAATACAGCAAGCTACTAGGCTTGATGATCTTTGTGCTTGCAACACCATTGAATGCAAGCGACACATGCAAGCAACCCAACCTAAGGCAGACCATCAAGTCGATCATTGCATTCTGTGAGCGATTTCCACAGATCTTGACGAGGCTCTGGTTCATGGATGTATCAGGATATCATAAAAAAACCATCACTCCTCAAACCCTGTGAGCGCCGAGACCCCCCCAAATCCAACAAGTACGAAAGCCCTAAAACCCTAAACCCGCCAACCCCCCTCCCTCGCTCTCTCTCTCTCTCTCTCTCGCTCTCTCTCGCTCTCTCTCTCTCTCTCTCTCTCTCTCTCTCTCTCTCTCTCTCTCTCTCTCTCTCTCTCTCTCTCTCTCTCTCTCTCTCTCTCTCTCTCTCTCTCTCTCTCTCTCTCTCTCTCTCTCTCTCTCTCTCTCTCTCTCTGCACATATATTATATACACCCACAAAGCCCTATAAAACCCTAAATCCCCCAAACCCTTTATAAACCCTTTCGTGCTTGACTACAGGAAATGGAAGTACGACAACAGTGTAACGGAGTACTTCGTTGAGATTTCGACAAAACAGACCATCAAGCACAGCGAGCTGCTGAAACGCATCGAGAACATGGATCTTGGAGATGCCCAGCTGCATTGGGACGGCGATAGCATGAACCTGGGTTGCAGTCACTTCTGCTACTGAGGAACAAAATCCTGGCGACATGCCGATGTCCCTGGATGCACCTGCTATGGTGGACGAAAGCAAAGCACAGCCGAAGCCAGAGCAGGTGGGAGACAAGGCCATGGAAGTTTCAGATTAACAATCCCTATAACCTTAAACCCGATAAAACATACACCCTGCAGCTGACTTATAAACCTTTTATTGCTGCAGACTCTGCCCGACCTTGTGAAGCTGATGGATTCCGTGCATGGCCACATGGCTTCGATCGCCAAGCTGCAGAAAACGATTTCCGATTCCGAAGATGGTCCTAAATTGCCCCCGGCCAAAGCGGAGACACTTTGGCTATAGAGTTAACAAGTTCCGTCAAACAGTTTTCCTGCATGTGTTTGTGTCCACGTTTCAAGAACTCGCTGCCTAAGTCTGATGAAAGACCTGGACCGCATCGATAAATCCTTTCAAGATGCCTTCAATGAGCTGGCGAAAGTGAAGGCCGAGCTAATGATTTGCGAATCGGAAACGATGACCCCCGAGCTTCTCAGATTGCCATTGTGCTAAGCCCCGAATTCCAAAACCTACATCCGCAGAATCTTATAATCCCAAACTCAGCCCAGGTGCCTGCAGAAGGTGATCAGTGCCAAGGACACCATCAAGAAGCCGCAGCTCGCCTCATGTGCTTTTGAAGTTGTTGTGGGGCTACTGTACCAGGATGTGACTGCCTCACGTGTGATTCTAAGGTGTGCCGAACTGATTGCAATGGAGTCTCGGGTGAAGCTTCTCGTTTTAATGGCTTTTGGTCGTTTGCATTCACACATGCATGTTCGAAACAATGCTTGATAACTCTTCTGAAGATATCTGCAAGGTTGGTGCTCCTGGAGCTGAAGAAGAGTCTCAAGCGACCGAGCGATCACCAGCAAGCGGAGCCCAAGAAAAATCCACGCAAGAAGAAGTGAAGCTGTGTCCTTTCGACTTCTGTACAGCTGTTAAAGTGTTGAAGCTTGCCGGCTGGTGTGGTGTGTGAATCCACATGCTGCATTGCTACATGCAAATCCAGTGCAAAGCCCGTTAATTCCGCAGGATCCATAGGATGCCGTTCGCTGTGTGACAACACAGAACCCTGGGACGCAGGACAAAAACCCGAGATGTATGCTGGCCTGCTATCGAACACCCGATGCATACACTATAACAGCAAACCCTTTCAAATGCCAGGTCCTTCCGATGCTGCCCAGCGACTGGCATGGAGCTATGCCAATGGGGTGGCTCGCATCCATGGGGGAACCATCTATCGAAGAGGGAATTCATTGACGAGTTCTTGTTATAGGTTGAGGTATGGGTTTGTATATGGTAATTCTTCTCGAGGGTGAAAGAGGAGCCTTAAGCCTAAGCCGTACATAGGTCCCTATGAGAGCCCTTTATAAACCGTCACGTCTGGGGTGCATTCCTGCTTCCGAGGCTCCGTGCACTGACATTATCCAGCAGGCTACTACAATCGTGCAGTATGACATGCGAGATCGAGAAGAACAACGGAATATGCAAGTGTGCCCTGTTCTTCTGCAGCTTTACGATGCACCCGAGTCGAAGTCAGTGCTTCAGCATGCAATGTAATGTTCATTGAGCCACTTATGCAGCCGACAGCATGCAGGCACTTCGTAGGTTTCAATATATACTTCCATAAAGTTACTCATATAGCAGTGTTTTGGGGTAGATCGAGGCTTTTGTAAACGGAGTTGGTGTTTCCGGTTATTCTTGGTTCCTGAGGAGAGTGTGGTGGCCCGGGTTTTTGCCAAAGCAGGTTTGCGACTGGATGTGAAGATATGTTATGCACATATTGGCCAACACCGCGAGCACCCATACATCCCTGTGTCATCTTGGATTCAGACTTTAGACAAAGCCGGCAGGCTAGGTAAACTGGTGAGCTGCTCACTGGACGACTTGCCCAAAATGCTTGAATCTTATTGGGACAACTTCAAGCAGCTCCACCCCACACATCAAATCTTCAATCTGCAAGTTCCCTTGAGCCGCTGTCTCCCAGTGCTTTTGCACGGGGATGAAGGAACCACTTACAAACGAGATGGGGCATTGGTACTATCATTTCAATCGCCACTGGGGAGAGGCACCTCCAAGAACAAAGTGGGCAATGTGGCCGGCGACAACAAACAGCTATTGAACTTCGTTGGGCATGCTTTTCAAAGCAGGTTTTTGATTGTGGCTGGTTTAAAGGAGGACTATCGAAACAATCCGGATATTTACAAGCAGTATTTGGAGTTGGCTACAGCCTCGTTGGATGATGCATGCCGACAAGGGGTCCAACTTCAATCAGGTCAAATGCTGCATCTCGTACCTGTTGGCCTGAAAGGCGATTGGTCCTTTCTGGTTCCTTGTGCTCATGTTCGTTTTTTGTCTACTTTCGTGAGTATACATCCTCAAAAGAACGGGTTGTTTAGCTCATTGGACCCTGATTCAGGCTGCCAGTGCAGACATGAACCGATCGTACAAGAATGGGCCCAAGGCTCAAAAAGCCAGCAAGCCTTGTACAGGCATTTGCCATCTTTGTCTGGCCGGAAGGCCAGAAAACGACTTCGAAGATCTGTGCCCCATCATGTTCAGATTTTATTGGGTTGATCTCCCTCCCAACCTCGCATAAAGCTTGGCAGCTACTTTCTGGATGTGTCTCTGTTCCTTAAGCCGAGGTCTACAACTCCAAGATTTGCAACTACTTTTGGGGCTGAGTTGCCATGGGACGAGGAGCCCTGCTTCACCAGAGTTTTGCTCCACGAGCCGGATCGCAAGGAAACTTTCTACAAAGTTGATGTATTTCACACTGTCAGCATCGGCATTGGCAAAACCTACGCAGCCAGCTGCTTGGCTCACCTGCAAGAGTTTTGCCCTGGGACTTCGGTTGACTTGAGGCTGGAGGAGCTTTCGGCACATTATCTCGAGTTTTGCAAAGATCCTGGGCTCCATAAATATGTTTCGCTTTGTTGATGTTGCCCATGGACAAGCTTTTTCGGTCAATAGATATATGATCGAAACACACACAAATCAGGAGAACAGAATCACCAATTTCGTTCAGCGATTGACGAGGGACACCTTGGCATGGAAAAGTGCCACCGTGGAGGCTTCTGGAGGCTGGAATAAGGGTGCCCTGACAACAAGCCTTTGCCTCTTCATCCAGCATATAAGCACTCTCTGGAACCTGGCAAATCATGCCGACGAAATGAGCCGTCTTATTGTCTCTTGGCAAGATTTCCTTTTTGGCTTTTATAAGGTTTCGGATCGTGTGTGCAACTTTTCCTAACTTAAGTCGCATGAGCAGAAGGCATCGTCGAGTCGTGCACTCAATGATTGGATGCGAATGCTACATTCTGGGGGAGCTTGGCTGTCGAGACAGGATGCTAATCGCATCAACCTGGCTGGACGCCATTTCCTTGATTGTTATGGCCGTTTAGCACGTATTTGTCATTCGAGATCCGAGCTCAAGTTCGCCTTGGTGCCGAAAGTACATATGTACTGGCACCTTGTTCACAACATGATCGATCAAACAACCAAGCATGGCTTCTGCGAGAATCCTTTGAGCGAAAGCTGCAGCATCGATGAAGATTTTATTGGCAAATTTTGCCAGTTGACACGTTCCGTGAGCCCCAGACTGCGAATACAGAGGGCTCTCGAGCGATATCTCTGTCATGTGCAGTTGTTGTGGCAGCGAGAAGCAGTGGCCACGCCTTGAAAAATCGAGTTCCGAACTGCGGTCCCTTCTCCCGACACCTCAACCCAAAACCAGAGCATAACCCCATGAACAGTATACTGTTGAGCCACCCACATGTGTTGAACACCGATTCCAGCAAATCAAAGAGCCGAGTCAAGAATATGCGTTCAACCCGTTCGTGGGTCAATTTTAAGCGTGGGCAACATAATTATACGTTCGGTGCTGATGGTTCCTACACCTTTTCCAGATTGCACACTAATTGTTGGCACACAGGCTTAGCAGGTATATATATATATATATATATATATATATGTGTGTGTAGAAACACACAAACACGTGTACATGTACATATTGTATGTGTGTATATATATATATATACATATATATATATATATATGTATGTAAAGATGTGTTTATATGTATGTATGTATGTATGTATACATACATACATACATACATATATACATATATATATATATATACATATATATATATATATATCACATACAGGGTCTCGGATCGAAACCACTGGAAAGACAGTGGTTATAGCCGGCGTACCCCAAGTGCCGATACGGTAGGCACGACCGCGTAGTGCCATACGGCGAAATCTCCGCCCTGGCACCGACGAGAAAGGCTGCGCAGATCAAAGGCACGTGCTGCCATCAAAGCTGCGCGCCAACGAGGTCTTCCTGGCCCGAAAAGAGCAGTACAGCTGCTCGCCAGGCACCACAGCCAACCTTGCTACCGTGAGTCCATGGGACGTGGTGGCAAAGCGAAATGGGCTGGATGGACAGACGAAGATTCCTCCTGGTCCTCATCTTCATATGGGTATCGCAATCCCAAGAGTGCGGGCAAGGGCAAGAAGTACAAGGAGCAGTGGCCGGAGACGGACAATGCCCAGCCACGCGGGGGAGCGTTCCCATCCTTCGAAGAGATGCAACCCTCTACGGCACCTCGAATGACTCCGACATCACGAGAAGAGCCAGAGGAAATGCTGGAGCTACCCGAAACCGGCCATTACCTCAACGGGGTCCAGCGAGGACTCAACGGAGTGAGAAAGGCGGTTACCCGAGCTCGCAAAGTGGAGGCAGAAGCGAAGCAACTCGATTTGAAGTGGGACCTCTTCAAGCAGAGCCTCCAGGATGCATACATGGCCGAACGCAAGAAGTTCAAGGAGAAGAAGCAAAAGCTTGCGGAGACGATGGAGGACCTGATGAATGCCAAAGAGCAGGCCCTGATCGAGCTCAAGGAGATCATGACCAAGGGCAAGAAGGTGGCCAAGCCCAAGGAGACCCCCGACTCCGAGGCCCTGGAGGAACTACGACAACTCCTAATGGAACCTGGACAAGACAAAGAGGAGGACTTTGCCCAGATACTCATGGAAGCCTGCCAAGGCGAGGAGATGACGAAGGAGACGGCAAGGTCCAACATTCTTGCCATCCTCCAGGAGCACAGCCGCAGGAAAGAGGGCCCTACTACTCCCGAGAGACGCCCTGGAAACCCGGCCCCGCGGACACCACCGGCACCCTCTTATGCCCCGAGCAGAATGTCCATGGACCTGGGCGAGACTGGAACCGGCGAGAACAACCAAGCTCATCGCGACCCTTACATGTCTTCGCCATCGAATACAGGTCTACTTCCATCCACCTCGCCGCGGGAGCTCCGTTCCAGATCGAGATCCTCAACCCGTACGCCCATCAAGTTTGTGGGGAGGAAGCCGACGCTGGGCAGTACCCCAGGAACCTCGCTTTCCCGCAAACTTTCCGAACGGAGGGCAGCCGCCATGGAGGATATCCAGGAGATCGGCGACGGGGACACGGACGAGGACATCAACATTGCCGAGCTCGAGCGCGGGACCCGGGCGGAGAACACCAAGTAGTGTGGACTACTGGTGCAGTGACAGCGAATTATGAACAGGTTGGCGGGCTTTTTCGGTTTGTCTTGCCTTCACCTGTGACGAAGCTGCACCCTTTTGATGACGAGGCCTGTGTTGACACCCAATCTCGGTCACCCAGGCAAGATTTTGTTGTTACAACTGGGCTTCTTCGGTGTGTCCCAGACAAATTCGATTGGAGGCACGGCCCTTCGGGAGGCCACGACCTCGTTGATTCTACATTGGCCCCTGGTTTCGAGTGGAGCCTCAGCGACTGCTGGAAATGGCTGCCAATTTGGCAGAAGGCCAGCGGCGACTACGACATGAATGCAGGCTGCCTCTGTAGCCCTACTCTTGGGCTTCCAGAATGCAGCCCCTCTCAGCAGCGACTTGAGTGGACAGCACCCCTGCTGCTGCTTCTGTCACTCTTCGGCCCTCTTCTTTGTGGATGGCATGGCGGCTTTCAGCTTATTTCAGGCTGTGCCTTGCTGGCACTCCTACTGCTCCCTGTGGGTTGCAGTTTGTCTCGTGGGCGCCGAACCAGGCGAGTGACTATGGCCATGAACGTGAGAGTTGTCCTTGCATTTAGCATCCTCAGTGTTGTATCTGCAGGCCCGTCTCATGCTTCCCCAAGCTCGACCCCACGACATACAGCATGGCGAGATGATGTTCAACCACTTGTACCGCGACAAACTGATCTGGAGCTGTGGGCTTCTGGCCAGCTTACAGCACGCGAACAGCTACTACAGGCTGCTGATCGGTGGATTGCTGGCAACCCACTCCTTCACTCAGAAGGAGAACTAGCACCACCAAACCTACTTGTGCCAGCGGAACCAGAGGACCTAGGACCTGCCCCGCTTGACGACAACGAGCGGCGAGCAGTCCACATTTCAGTTTGGGTGGCTTCGCCCTTCTATGAGGTCGAGGTCCTTGACATTGGAGTCCCCTTCCCAATGTCACAGCAGAGTTTCTGCGACGCGGTACGCGGGACTGCACAAGCCATGCCAGATTGGGCCGAGACGGTGATCCCAACGGTGCCACAGGTTGGCCCCTATTATGGAAGCTGTGTGATGGTGCCCTCCTGGATACCAGCCGCCGGGCGCTTTGTCCTGATTATGGACAATCGGGCCATTGGTGGCGAGACCTTTCCCTTCTACCATGAAGGCCCTCTCAACAAGGAAACGCTCAGGAAGCAAGTACCTGCGGACGACGAGTATGAGGTCGATTTCTATCTGTTCGGCCGACGACACCCGTTACAAGACGGTGGCCAAGAAGCAGTTCAAGGAGGACTGATCAAAGCTGTTTACAAGGACCTACCATGTGATTGGGAACCACCCCTGCAGCCTCGACTCGAAGATCCGCGATGGTGGTGCCCTCGTGCCGGAGTACCCCAAGGCAACAGAGCGACCCATGTGGTATATCAAAGCCCTGAGGACCAGCTGGTCTACCAAGACCTACCAGGGGCAGCCGACAACCGGGTTGAGCTGGCAGAGCAACTGATGGGTTATCCTGCTGGCCAATGTTGGATACGGACCCCTGACAGCCCACTGGAGTCCCTGTGTCATGCTGGGCGAAGCATCCACATGCAAGTTGCTGTCAACCCGGGACCCCGATCCACCAAGGAGGACGACCCCAATGTCACAGTTGTCTTCCTTGATCTGAGGGGTTTGGGGCACTTTCCCCAGTGGGTCCACCTACCGGGACCGTTTTTCAACACTGTTGAGTACCTCGAGGGCATCCAAGCACCGACAATTGAGGGCTGGACCGTACTCATTGAAGGAGGCGAACGGACAAGTGATCCGACAGTTCTCAAGGTCAATGATGGCGAGACGCTAAACTTCTTCATGAAGGAGACTGGCGAGCTTACGCCTTCGGCGGCTTCGTGTTCTATTGATGAAGGAGGTGGTGCGGGTTCCAGCGATGACTCCATGGGGCGCCCACCGGAGTCCAGTGACGAGTCCACCGCCTCGCCGCCTGCCCCAGACAGACCGAATGGACCCCCTCCTCCACGGCCAGTAAACCGCAGCAGATCACCGAGAAGACATGGAGATGATTCGAGTGATCTGACCCTCTGTCTTGCAGACGTGGTCCCACAACCCACCTTCGACCTGACCCGCACTGTCTTACCATGGCCGCATTCCTTCCAGGACTTGTGGCCCCTCTTCTGCCCGTGGAATCCTGACTGGATGCAGTGGAAGTTGGATGGCCTAAATTTGCACAGTGAGACCCAAGCTGCTCTCAAAACTACCGTGCATTGGGCGGACCTACTGCCAGACTTCATGCAGGGCAAAGGTGAACTACAGATTTTCACGGATGGATCTGCGCAGGAGAGTACTGGGCGTAGTGGATTTGCTGTTGTGATCCTGCTCAAAGTCGGTGCCCTGGCAGCGATATTTGGCCTACTAGGCGGACAAGTTCTCGGAAACCTTGCGACGCCATGGGCTAGTGAAGAAGCCCCAGCCCTCCATGCTGAGCAGGTTGCACTGGCCACAGCGATGTTATGGCTACTACAGATGCGAGCGATCGTCCCGGTGATTGATGGAACTATTTTCGTTGACTGCCTCTCTGCTGGATTTGCCAGCACTGGGCAGTGGGCCACCATCAACCAACTTGGAGCACAGACTCGCGATCTCGAACTGCTGCTTCGAGAGATTGATGGAGTCTCTGTGCGGCTACAACACATACGCGGCCACTCAGGCCACGCCTGGAACGAACTTGCGGACAGTGTTGCTAAAGGAACAATGAAAAGACAATGCTGGTTCGCAGAACCCCCAGACAATGTGGTGCGGACCTTCCTCGCGTCTGACCTTTCCTGGGTTGGAGTTGAAGCATCAGCCCGCCGAACTGGAGCCTTGTGGATCGATGCTGGTGGACTATGTTGGGATGAGCAGCCGTATGCACAGTCCAACCTTGAGGCGCACGAGCTGATCCCCACATGCAACCCCACGCCCAGCTCCCCGGTCGCTGAGGACTTCTATGTCGAGGCCTGCTCCTTCAATGTTCAAGGCCTAGGCGGCAACCACCGTTACCTGGAGGAGCAGTTTGAACACTGTGACCTTGGGATCATTTTCCTGCAGGAAACCAAGCAGGCAGGCGGACAATGCACCAGCCAAAGATACCTCCGGCTGGCATCGGATGCCAATGTGCACTGGGGCACGGCGGTTTGGTTGCGGCGAAACCCGGGCTTCCTCACTATTGGTAACAAGGCTGTTGTCCCCAGAGAAGAGAATGTAAGCATCATCCACCAGGAACCCAGAATGCTGGCTGTGGTTGTCAAGATTGGTGATGCTAAGATTGGTCTCATTGCTGGACACTGTCCTCATGACACCAAATCACAGGAACGTGACCTCTTCCTGCAACAACTTGCAAAGATTTGCGAGCGACTACGGAATGTCGCCCTACTCATTTGTGGAGTGGACCTAAATGGCAGAGTGCCATGCCACGTCTGCCCTGTCACAGGTGATCTGGAAAATGAGGAGCCAGATCGCACAGGGCGTGCATTCGTTGAACTTCTTGGCAACTGTGGTATGTGGATACCAGCCACATATGGTGCCCTACATGAAGGTGATGTACACACTTACAGTCACCCCTCTGGCACCTCCAGCAGGATTGACTACCTGACTGTTGGTGGACGAGCAACAGTGACAGAAACATGGAGTGCTGTCAACTCCAATCTGGATAATGGCAGCCCCAACGATGACCATAGAGCTGTTGTTCTTCGTTTACGTGGCCACCTCCCAGGATCTGCACCGGAACGAAGACTTGAACGACTACGTTTCGATATGCAAAAGCTCTGGACTGATGAGGGCAAACGGCTACTTGAGGAATCTTGCCGATCCTTTGTACAACCCTCGTGGGAGGTGCATCCTGATCGCCATTGCCAGGCACTGCAACAGCATGTTGTGAGTGCCCTCAAGGACAACTTCGAACGCAAACAGCAGTATGGACGTGCCTCCTACATCCCGGACGAGGTCTGGGAGTTGAGAATGACAAAGAACCGACTCCGATGGCGTACCCGCGGACGCAGGCACTATGGACGCCTCGCACAGCAGCTAGCCTTTGAGCGGTGGCGCAAGGGCGAACCACTCTCCCTTGACAAACCGAGTGAGCGACAGCTCCTCCTCTATGAGATCACGGCCGCTGCTGTCAGGTTTGCTACTGGTCGCATCAAAAAGCTGATTGCTGACTCAAAGGACCGGTTCCTACGCGGTGTCGCTGCTGAGGGACATCAGAGTGTTTCTGCAATCATGAACCGGGTCAAGATGGCTGGCCTGGGTGCCAGGGCCAAGCGGGCAGTCGCCAGAACCCTCCCGAGGCTGCTTGATACGACCACTGGACGCGATGCGGCCAGCGCGGCCGACCGAGACCGTATCTGGCTTGAACACTTCGGTACACAGGAGGAAGGCGAGACGATGTCGACCCAGGACTTCCTCGCCAGATGTTCCAACTGGCGAGAGGACAGAAGCGCTACTTGGACATGGAAGGAGTTACCGACTGTTCGGGACATTGAGGGCGTCATGAGGAAAACTAAGCGGGGAAAGGCACCTGGTTTGGACCAGCTACCAAGTGACATTTTTGCGGCCTGTCCGGCTGCTTTTGCTCGTCTACTACATCCGCTGTACCTCAAGAGCCTCATCAACGGTCGTCAACCGGTGCAGTGGCGTGGAGGCATCCTGTATGAGGCTTTCAAGAAAAGTGGCCATGCGTGGTTGCCTGAAAATCACCGCAGTCTCTATGTGGCAAGTTTTGCTGGCAAAGTTCTACATCGAGCGATGCGAACCAAAATTGAGGGTGACATCAGCTCCCTCCTGCATCCTCTACACTGTGGCACGCGCCCAGGAGCCCCCGTGCTCTTTCCATCACTCTACGTGATCTCGCACTTCAGGAGGTGTGCGCGACAAGGCCGCAGCGCAGCTGCGGTTTTTATAGACACGAGAGCGGCGCACTACAGGGTGGTCAGAGAACTGATTGTCGGCGACCTGAAGACAGATAGAGGTGTTGAAGCCCTTTTCCACAAGTTTGGCCTGGATGGTGATGATATTTCTGAGATGAAGGAATTGATCTCGCAAGGAGGCATGTTGAATGTCGCGGGCGTGACGGAGCCGATACAGTACTGTGCCAGGGACTTCCTTCGCTACACGTGGTTCAGTTCCCGCTTTGCAAATGGCGACAACGTGTGCGAAGCAGCTGCAGGCTCCCGCCCAGGGGCCTCCTGGGCAGATTGCATTTTTGCTTTCCTGTATGCGAGAATCCTTTATCGTATACAAGAGGCCCTGGCTGGTGAAGACATCGGCATGAGGATGCCTTACGACCCAACTCTGGGTCCTTTTGGCTACAACCCGGATGCTGAAATGCAGGACATGATGGACTCCACGTGGGCGGATGACTCTGCCTACATCATGGAAGATGAGTCGGCGCTGACTCTGCTTGACAAGGCCTGTCGTATTACGACAATCGTGATTTCTACCTTCCGGAGCCATGGGCTTGACCCCAACCTCCGTCGCAACAAAACCAGCATGATTGTGCGACTGTGTGGCGCAGGCTCCACCAAAGCCCGAAGAGACTACTTCCAGACTGGCAAGCCGGTGTTGTACTTACCCGACCTTGATGAGGAGATCCACATCGTTCCCTACTACAAGCATCTTGGTACCATGGTGGACCCCAAAATGTCCCTTCGACAAGAAAGTCGGTACCGAATGGCCCTTGCCCAGTCTGCCTATGAGGCAGCAAAGGACCTTTTACTACAGAACAGGGACCTCTCCTTGCCCACGCGTACCTCGCTCTACCAGACAGCGGTCGTTTCCACTTTCCACAACCTTGCTGTCTGGCTTCCCCAAGGAGAGGCTTGGAGGAGACTATGTGATGGATTTTCCCGCCTCACAAGACGTCTCCTCTATCGACACGGACGGCCCGAGGACATATGGAAAATGCCACTCCCCCTGGTGCACTGTGCCACGGGATGTTGGCCGCTAGGCTACTTCGCGCGACGATCGCGAGTGTCGGCCTTGATTTCGTTGGCGAAGACGGGACCACCCCCTCTTTGGGCGATTCTTCAGCACGAACGAGAATGGTGCGACACATTGGTAGATGACCTACGATGGCTTTGTCGGGATGCTGGTGCTGGATGGCCCACCGTCACGGAGGCCGACTGGCCCAGATGGCTACATCTCATGCGGGATCACCCTGACATGATCAAGCGGACAGTGAAGAAAAGGCTACGAGGTGACTTTGAGCACTTTAAGGAGGAAGCCTTAATCCACGTTTGTCACTGGCGCCTGCACAAGACCCTAGCTGAGGGGCAAGAGAAGGACAGCGCGCCAGAGCCATGGGCTTGCAGAGTATGCTCGAGAGTCTTCAAGAAGAAGTCTGGTTTGGGCGTGCACTTCTTCAAAGCCCATGGAAGACGAGCTGATTATAGAGACTATGTTGAAGGCAGCTTTTGCCGTGCGTGCAACAAGGAGTTCTGGACAGTGGGCCGTCTTGAAGATCATCTCCGCTACTCCGGCAAATGTCTTCGAATCTTGCGCCGAAACTACGAGCCAGCTGCGACAGCAGTGCCTGGCTATGGTAGTAAAAAGCGCCGACAAGCTGAGACCGACAACTACACCCCAGCTGCACCGGTTCAGACTTGTCTCCCCAGCCTTCTGGAGGTTGAATCCGACTGGAACCCAAGGCAGACAAAATTGCATGAGGAGCTGTGCAACTTGTTGCTTGATGACCAGTTTGACGGTGAAATTCCCCAGATGATTCGCAGGGAGGTCGACCGACACCCCCTTTTCCCGGAGGAGATTCGCACGGTGCTGGACTTCCTGACCAGCGAGGTCGATGAGATCCACTCTGATGCGGACCTACAGCAGTGGAGTGAACCGGCGTACCACTCCATTGTGCAAGCCCTCCAGGACTGCCTGAAGCCCTCCTTCCTGATTGAGGCTGACCCAGTAGCGCCCGATGTCTCACTAGGCATTGTGGAATTCACCGCTTTGGTGGAATCGTTTGACTGGGAAGAGGCAGTTTCTACTTTTCGAAGAAGCCACGTGACCCAGACCGGTTCACTGTTTATCTTGGGCGATTGCTGGAAAGCTGTTTGGCGTCGTTCCAAGGGTGCTCCGTTCCCTACAGCCGTGGCGTTTGACCCGTTAATCGCACTCCCAGTTGCCTTGATGGAGCTTTGGCAGGAACTGCTAAAGGGGAAGCTCCCAACCCTGAGTGCTCCCAAGGATTTCTGGGCCCACCCGCTGGCACGACCTTTTGTGCCGTTTCGGGTTTGTTGCACACCTAATTAGGCCGCGGACAACCTCTGAATGCACGGAAATGCGGAAAATATCACATACATGCATACACATACATACATGCATGCATGCATACATACGTTAGGCCCTCCGAATGGCGGAGCTGGACGATTCGCCTTGCTCACCGCATCCTGGCGACCAAGATCAGTTTCCAACGAAGCTTAAATCTGAAATGCGAATCTAGTGGTTGCGGTTCAGGACTTAGGGGTTTAGAGCTGGGTCTTCAGGGTTTGGGATTCTAGGTTGCAGGTTTCGCACTGGTCTTGAACATGTTCAGAGTTCCGCCTCTTTTTTGGATCAGGCGGAACTCTGAAAAACAAACTCAAGTCTCGGGCTGCAGGTACTTGAACAGACATGCTCTCCCACTCTGACACGCAGAGTACTCGCAGAGTATAGGAACTTAAACAATTGCCGAGATTCCTTCGGGGCTCCTGACTAGCAGTATGCTTTTACTTTCGATCACAAAGCCCTCTTCCAAGGATTATAGGGGCCTAAATGGCTACCAACTCTATTTTGGGGGTTCCTTATTACGGGCCCCCAAACCCTATTCTAATTATTCAGGCACTTTTTGTTACTTATATGCTCGCGGCCAGTCAAGCTGAGGCACGACGATGTCGAAGTCCAGAGCCCGTCATGGGCGCAGCGGGTCGCCTACGTCCCTGAGATTGCCGAGGGAGTTCCTGCCGAAGGACTGGAGAATTGAACCCGAATTTCACTTTAGTGGTTCAGAGTTCGAGCTCCATGTTGTTTCTGTAGCTGAAGTTTATGCTTGTATATATATATATATGTATATACATAGACAGAGAGACATAGAGACAGAGCGAGAGAGAGAGAGAGAGAGAGAGAGAGAGAGAGAGAGAAAGAGAGAGAGAGAGAGAGAGAGAGAAAAAGTCCCAGAGAGAAAGAGGTTTATTGTGTGAATGCTGCAGATACTGGAGATCACAAATAGCATCACGCGGTGAAATATGTAAGCTGAGCTTGGGTTTGGCCGAAAAGTTTAATATGTCTGCAGGCAGTAACGTTTAGGACTTCAGCTGTAGGGCTTTTGGAAGTTGTCTTAAGACTTTCCGGTTTGGGGTTTGGAGACTTGGTGTATAGGGCATTAGGTTAGGGTTTTGGGTACGTGGCAAGGCTTGCGAGGTTTTAACATACAACAAAAAGCTTGGTAAGCAGCGCAGATGTATGCCATCGATCCCCCCTTGGACCCCTTGGAAGGCGTCTGTAGAGCCTCTGTAGCCACTCCGGCGGTTTCATTTGAGCTCTGGGCCGAAAATGCTGCCATTGAAGGCTTGTGAGGCCCACCTATAGTCTCCATTGTAGTTCCTTTTTTGGGTTACCTTATGATCCCGAATATAAAATTGGTTAAGCCAAAAAAAGGAACTACTATGGAGACTACAGGTAGGGATAGGGAGAAAGCAGGCTAGGGCTATTGAAGATCAACGGCCACGACACCAAGCGAGTTTGAAACCCCGGACTCTAAAGCCTATCCTCAACTCTGAGGACGGTAAAGCTTTTAAAACGGCCCGGGTGTGATTGAGGTGGTCATACGGTTGCTTCGTGGGTCCCGACATGGTTTCTGCGTTCGGGTTTAGTTAAAGGCCTTCCCCAAGAACCCTGAAGCTTTGGAGCCCTAAAGCCCTACCCTAAGGGTCCAGGTATCTCCTTAGGAGGGTCCGGAATCTCCTAGAGAGCCCTTGGGTCTGTTTGGGGTCTCAGAACTCCTACATTTTGAGGTTCCCCGCAGTGTACGCTGAACTCCAAAAGCTTCAGGCCCTGAACTTTGCTTACGCGTGTTGCTCACCATGATAATTTGGATGCGCAGCGGCTCAATCTGCGATTTTGGGGGTCGGGCCATCCCTTGCAATCTATAGAGGTACTATACAGAAAAACCCCATAAAGTTGGAAACCGGATTAAGGCCAAATAGTGCTGGGGTTCTCTATACATTACTCTTAATGATTGAGGCTATTGGGTTTCCAACTTTTGGGCTTCTACTGTAGAGCAGAGGCAGAGAGAGAGAGAGAGAGAGAGAGAGAGAGATTCGGGCCTGAAGGTCCGGCTGGCTAGCCACTCGCCATTCGCGATTAGAGGGTCGACCTTCGAAGCTTGAACCGTGAACACCTAAAACCCTAAGCCCAGCCCACGAAAGGCCCTGACAGAATATTAGTACAGAAGCCCAAACAATTACCAACATTATTTTGGGGCTGCTTATTTTTATTACAGTAGAATGGGCCCCACAACCCTTTAGAAATTATTAAGGCCCCTATATGGTACAATTTCTAGAAGCCCTTCACAGCCCTTCCTAAACCCCCAAACCCTAAACCCTAGCCACCCTGAACACCCTAAACCCTAACCCCCAAACGCCAAACTAGAGCTTGAAGCTCTCGATCTTTCAGAAGGACCGACTCTGAGAGCGGAGATGGTGGTGGCGGGGAGCGATGCGCCTCGCTTGGAAGAGCTCCAGGTGCGACCGAGATATAATAGAGGGGCCTTAATAATTGGAATAGGCCTTCCGTTTAAGTGCTCTATATAAGGGCTCCTCTAGGGGTTCTACAAGGGATGCATAATACAGGGGCCTTTATAATTGGAACAGGGTTTGGGGGTACATTAGAGTACAATCACAACTAGGAGCCCCGTGAATGGTATTGGTAGTTATTTGACCCCTATATTTCTGTGATCCCCAATACTGTACCGTGTTGAGGAGTTATGTAAGCAAATCATAAGAAGGAGCCAGAAGGTAGGTCTCATAGGATCCAGTTGTTGCCTTGGGCTGGGGAGTTTAGGCTTCGAGGTTATGTGGTTAGTGGCCCCAAACCCCGAACCCTGAGCCCTAACCCTAAAAACCACTAAGCCGTAAGCCCTAAAGAACCTATAAGCCCCAAACCCTAAAAAACAACAAACCCTAAAGCCCAAACCCTAATACCGCCCTGGCCTGAGTTTGGGGGTACAATTGTTAACGGCTTTGGAGGCTCTGGGTCTGGGTGATTGCTATTTACCGGTGACTTTCTCGGATCTTCGTTTTAGGGTTTAGGGTTTATCTCCACAAACTAAACCCTAAACCCTAAACCACTAAACTATGCGTCACCGTAAATCAGGACCCCGAGTAGTTTAGAGAACTCCGGGGCCCCATTTTCGCATCTCAGGCCTCTTCGGTCGGTCGATCAGCGGTCTCAAGATTTGCATCATGACTCTATGACCGTCTTTGTGTTGCACAAATCATCGAGCAAGCTTTGCAATACTTTATAGCCTGTGCACCTGAAGTTCAGGAGAAAGGCTTTAAAGGCTTAAGGATACTTGAGCCGTAAATCCTGAAGCCATGAACCCTAAACCCTTCAACCCCCAATTGCAATATTATCATTAGGGTTTTAGGGTTTAGGGTTCAGGGTTTAGGGTTTAGGGGTTTACGGTTTCGGCTGCGTGCATGGAGCGGCTGGAATCTACACGCAACCCACTTAATTGATTGCTGCCCACTTCACACGTTTACTCCCTTCGATCTTGCTGCAAACACCCGAAGCCCCAAACCTAAAGGCTTGCCATGCCGACCCCCCATAGCCCTACTATGAGCTATTTATAGGAACTAGGGTTGCGTTATCGACCCTAAACGCTGAACCCTAAACCTTCAAGCCCTACGAAGGTCTTTCTTCTCGGAGGCGTACCTTTCTCAGATTGGAAAACCGCGCTCAAAGCAAACAGAAAGCCTCAAACCCCAACCCGAGGCCAGAAACCCTCAAGCCCATACACTACAACCCTTATAGAAACCCTTTCGAGAATGCCTTCCAGAGACCCTGAGGAGGAGCCCTAAACCCTAAACCCTAAGCCCTAAACCCGCAGATCCCAAAGTCACCGAGCAGGTGGGTGAGCGGCGCCTTGCGAAGCTGCGGGCAGAAGTCGAAGAGCTGCGGCGTCGGGAGGCTGGGGATTTAGGCATTTAGGGTTTAGGGTTTAGGGCATTTTTTTAGCCGTAATGATTACCTATACTCTTTTGGGAAGGTTCCGTGTTACAGTTATAGTATGATCGGCCCCAAAACCCTACTTTAATTACTAAGGCCCTTACATTGGGTTGAGTAACAGTGTAGGATTTCGGCTCTTCCGAGCTCCTCAAACTCCCTCGGGCTTTCTGGAGAGTTTTGGTGTGTGGGTGTGTGTGATACTGTGCATATACCAAAGATCTAAAAAGGACGGGGATCAGGCTCTGCAAAGGCGTCTTTAAAGGGTTCTTCTCTGGGTTTCTGTTTAGGGTAGCTTTATAAGGGTTCGAAGATGGGTGTCTTGTGGTTCAGGGTCCAGGTTTCAGTTAGGTCCGGTAGGTTTTAGGGCTTTATGGTTTAAGGGAACTCCAGAAAGTTGGAATATGGATTAATGGTAGGATCCCCTATAATTTACCTTAAAGGGGTTATGATAATGATATTCCAACTTTCTGGCTTTTACCTTAAGGGTTTACGTTCATGGCTCCAGGAGTTTCAGGGTTCGGTGCTTGCGCTTAAGCGCTCCAAAGGTTCCGTATGAAGGAGCCCAGGTTATGTAGGAACCTGATTAAGAAGCCCTGGCCCCATAACCCCCAATATATGAGGACTATAGTATGAGGAGCCCTAATAAAGCCCCAAGGTTCTTAACCAGGTTCCTACCTAGAGGCTCCATGGTAGTTCCTTTCTGGGGTTTATATTTAGAATCCTATAAGGTAATCCCAAAAAGGAACTACTATGGAGCCTATGGGTACATTATGCGCTGAGAACTTCCGAGCCTGAGAGGCAGCTGGGGACCTGGTCGAGGGAGACACCGACCTCGATACGAGGCCGATGACAAATCCTCTGGGTAAAACAGGACCCCCTAAAGGGCCCTCTAAAAGAGCCCTTATGGCTGATAGCGGGTATTTGGGGTATAATTAACCCTAAACCCTAAACCCGGTATAATAGAGGGTAGTTGGGGCGTCTAGGCAGAGTTAGCTTAGGATTTAGTTTGGGGGGTCGGAGTCTCTGAAGCTTGGGTTTCAAGGTTCGGCGCTTCGCTGCGTTTTGATGGTTTCGATTGGGGCCAGGCATCTGGGGGTGGAGTTTTGGGTTCAGATGCTTCTTGTTGTTGTCTCGGGTTTAGGGTTTAGAGTTTAGGGTTTAGGGACCGTTTGAACGAATAGAGAAAATGCACAGGAGACAGTGGGCAAAGCACTCCAGAAGCAAGGCGCTAATGACTAGTCAAATCTATTAAGAACTGCATTGAAAGCCCTCGAACACATAAACAGATTAAGCACCGAGTGCCAAAATCCAACCTGAAATTCCCAGCCTCGAAATCTTGCGAACCCTAAATTTTAAACCCTAAAACCTAAAGCTTGCCGTTGCTCCTCCCCTTCCTATAATATCCGTTGTAGTTCCTTCAAAATTTTTGGGGTTCTTAATATAAAACTGGTTAAACCAAAAAAAAAGAGCCTCAATGGAGACTGTAGGTTGATCCTGAAAAAGGCCGAGATGCCGGGCACCCACAACCCAAACAGCCAAACCTGTAAACCCCTTTCTCAGAACCAGATCTCAAGGTCACCCCTCTGAAACAAAAAGAGCCCCCCAACAGCAAGGACAACCCAACTAAACCCTCAACTCCCAAGGCCCAAGCCCTAAGTCAAAAAAGCTAAACCCGAACCCCTTAAAACCCCAAAACCTGCAACCCTAAACCCCAAAACCCTCAACCCTAATACCCCTAACTAAACCCTAAGCCCAACCTTAAAACCGACAACCCGAGCCGAGAGGCTCTTATAGAATAACCCTAAACCCGAACCTCTACGGTTGATGATATAAATTCTGCATTACCTTAGGGATTAGGGACCCTCAACTATGGGAATTATGGTGTATTCCTTATTATGGGTAATGCAGGATTTGTATCATCAACCGTATGGCCCTAAGCCCAAGCTTCAAAACCCCATCCTAAAGCCCAGGCCTCAAGATCTGGAGCGCATGGAGATGCGTCTTGTGGCTGCCAGGGGAGCAGCAGAGGAGGCACAGCAGGCGAATTTTGGCCTGTTGGTTCAGGGGCTAAGGGGGTCATGGAGTGGGAGTGTAGGACTTAAGAATTCAAAGGCTTCATGCCGCTGCTAGATTATCTGATTATCAAAAACCTTCTGCGCCGCTTAACTTAATAAAGCTCTATCTGTCGAAATACCAAATCCATCTGTAGCCGATCGCCCTGGTACGAAGCCTTAGATGCTTGTTTCGCAGAATAACACGGCCTAATGCAGACTCTTGGGAACATTAGGCTTAGGAAGCTCCCAGGTAAGCCAACAAGCCCAGAGCCCAAAGGGCACGTCACTCCCTACGAAATGCAAAAGATGTGTGTGTGTGTGTGTGTGTGTGTGTGTGTGTGTACACGCGCGCGCGCGCGTGTGTGTGTGTGTGTGTGTGTGTTTGTGTGTGTGTGTGTGTTTGTGTGTGTGTGTGTTTGTGTTTGTGTTGTATCATGTGTGTGTATATATATATATATATAACTGTATAAACAGCGATACTCATGCTATCTGTATGCATATTGAGCATATACATAGACATCTACATAGACATACACATGTACAGATACAGGAACATATAAATACATACACGCACACATATATACACAAAAGTAGACATACACATATACCTATACGTATACATATGCATATACATATGCATATACATATGCATATACATATGCACATACATGTACATGTACATATACACATATACCAATATACGCATACCTACCTAGATACATGCGTACATACATACATGCGTACATACATACATACATACATACATACATACATACATACATACATACATATGTATATATATATATATATACATATATATATATATACACTCATATTCCGTGTATACATATATACATGCATACATATGTACAAATGTACAAATAATATGCATATAGACATCAACATAGATGTACATCGACATATATACATGCACATCTATCTATACCTATGCACATACACACACGCATACATATACTTATACATACTCGTATGGACATATTCACAAATACATAAGCATATACATACACAGATACATGCACATATACATACACATACAGATATACATATACATACACCTATGCCTATATCTACACCTATACTTATGCCTATACATACACATACACGTATACATGCACATGTACATGTACATGCATGCATACGCACATACATACCTTTAAGCTGTGCTTACACACACATATATATATATATATACATATATATATGTACAAATACATATATACATATACACACATATACACACGGACATATATATATATATATATATGTATATAAACACCCATAATATCATATGCTCCGAGGATTGAGACTGAGCTGCGGCAGTTGGAGCAACTTCTCGCAGACTGCGAGGCTCTGCAAATTGAGCTGGACAGCTGAGACATCCCAGATTTTTTTAGGGTTTAGGGTTCAGGGTTTGGGTTTAGGGTTTAGGGTTTGGGTTTAGGGTTCAGGGTTTAGGGTTGATCCCCTGCCTCGCCCTGAGCTCTTCAGCCATGACTCCCCGGTTTGGGGTTTAGGAAGCCTAACATCCTGGACTGGTTGCCGAGGTCTTTAAGTGCCACAAGTCATCACCAGGACTGAGCTTGAGGCCACGGTGTTCTGGTGGTCCTTTAAAGTCTAGGCCCCAGGCTCCACGAACCTGCAGCTGTGAACCCTGAAACCAACAACACAGACCCTCAGGCGAACCCCAAAGCGGCAGTGACCTTGGGTACAAGGGTGGATAGAAGTATGGCTAGCAGGAATTATGGCGGCACGGCCTCTGCTACTCTGCTACTGAACCCCGACGTATTTGTGCACGTATGTATTTATGTATGTAGGTGAAGCCTAAACCCTAAACCCTGATAGATGCCTTTACCCATAGTCTCCATAGTAGTTCCTTTTTGGGATTACCTTATAGGATTCTAAATATAAACCCCAAAAAGGAACTACTATGGAGCCTCTAGGTAGGTATATGTACGGTTCAGGCTCAGGCTGCAGAGGTCTTGTGGTGTTCAATACAAGCTTCATGCCTGCTCGGGTTCAGAGTTTCAAAGTTGGGCCGATCGTGTTTTTTGTTAGTATAGGGTTTACATAGACTCTCGTCAGCTATGAATCGCAGGACTCTTCTTTGGTTGCCATAGAGGTTTGGCTTAGAGGCTGATAGAGAGTTGGGCTTGGATTGGGATTTCGGGTTGTTAAGTTGGGACAATGGTTTCGCACGTTTCAGGATTTGTGGAGTGCATGTTCTCCAGTGGGGATGAGGGTTTAATGCAGGTTTTGCCGATGCAGCAAGCGGCTGGGGCATCGGGATTCAGGGCGGTTGCACATGTTTTGGCCGCTGTAAGCAACAGGGTTCAGACTGGAGGCACCTGCATGTTCACAACTGTCCGATGTCAAGTGCCGAAATATGCGACGCTTCATGGATGGTTGCAAAACGCGCGAGACTTCCCGCGACGTGAGATGTTTCAGAAGTTTCGGGTGTAGGATTTAGAGCTTAATTAGGGTACATTGACTGATTCCACGGGAGGATGTGAAAACTTCTGTTGTGTTCAGAAAGGTTGCAACGACGAAGAAGTTCTGATTTTCCAGCTTACGGGACCGAGCCACTTTTAGAGGTTTAGGGGTGTGGCAATCAGATCGTAGGAGGTCGGTAAGGGGTAATGTAGGATTGCTCGCCAGTACCGTGGCAGACCCGTAGTATTTTTAGCAGCAGTCACCCAAATAGTACGCGTGGCGCTTTTTGTAGCCACTTATTGTCACCTATTTATAGTAAGCCTTGTAGTAGCCTTTCTTGTAGCTGCTATGTAGCACAGCCTGTAGTGAACACCGAAAGCGAAGGCTAGTTAACCGCATGAGATGATAGGCCGTGCTTGAGTATCGAAGATTTTGAGAGTGAGTACAGTGAAAATCAATGAAGCTGGAGGTGGACTTGGTCCACGCCTCTATAGTAGAAGCCGAAAAGTTGGAAACCCAATAGCCTCAACCCTTAAGAGTAATGTATAGGGAATCCCAGCACTATTTGGCCTTGATCAGGTTTCCAACTCTATGGGGCTTACTGTACCCACAACTCAATGCCTTGGTATGCTATATTCCTGTGAATAGCACAAAACCAAGGCTGTTTTCGTCAAGGTTTCCCTCAGCCTCCCATAAGCTGTCATCCCTCACAAACGAAAGTCGGGTATCTAAGCCCTGGACCCTACCTAGACCCCCCAAAGTAGGTAAAATGATGGCCCAAAGCCTAAAGAAAGGCCATGATTCTACGTACTTTTGGCGTCCAGGTAACACAGAAAAGAACCTCGAAGCCTCTGCGGGAGTGCAAGTTGGCCCGAAGTTTGAGACGAAGCTACACTTACCTTTGGTTAGTAGGGGATGGAAGAATGGTAGTAACAGTAGTTATAATTTTATCCCCTTCCTCCATTCCCTAGGAACCAAAGGTAAGTTATAGGATTATTAAGGCCCTATATATTATAGTACCCTTATAGATCCCCTTATAGTAACCCTTATAGACCCCTTTATAAGAGAACCAAAGGTAAGTATAAAGCCGCGCCAAATTTCGGGATTTGGGAGTTGGGAAGGCGGGCTTTGAGCTTATCCCATGGCATCGAGCTAAAGGAAGAGGGAGAAAAGCTCAAGCTACCCATAGGCCCCATAGTAGCTCCTTTTGGGGGTTCATATGTAGGATCCAATAAGGTAATTCCAAAGAGGAGCTACTATGGGGCCTATGGGTAATTATAGGTTTAATTAAGACTTGGGGACAGGGGTTTCAGTGTATAGGCTTTGCCCGGTTCCTGACTTCGGGCTTTGTGAGCGTGGTTTTGGCTACGTTAGTGCAGACTGTCTGAGTGGCGTCTCCTGCGTGGCACTTCCCATCAAGCATCAGGATCTGACTCACGGAGCATCTCCGAACCTTAGACAGGGATCATGCCCAGACTTCATGCCTCAAATCCTCTAAGCCCCGAACCAACTCAAGACCCAAAGCCCTCGGCACTGAGCTTTAACCCGATCTTTTAAATCCCAACGCCCGAAACCCTAAACCCAAGCCTAGCCCCAAATTCACGAAGAGCCCTAATGTAGGAACCTGATTAAGAAACCCTGGCCCTATAACCCCAATGTATTAGGATCCATATGAAGAACCCTAATAAAGGCCCAAGGTTTCTTAATCAGGTTCCTACATTGGAGCCTACCACCCCGTCGGCCCTACAGCTGTAACGGCTTCGAATAGTGCGTACAAGGGCCCTTACCCTGAACCCAAACTTCCCCTGACCTTAAACCCTAAATCCCCATTTATTGCTCCCTAAACTATGAACCCCAAACATGCCCTAACCCGGAACCCCCACCGCTCCCCATCAACCCCTACACTGAAAAATCCTAAACCCTAAACCCTAAACCCCTAATCCCTAAACCTGTCCCATTTGGGAGCTATGGTCTCCCAGTTCAACCGCCCCCTCTTCCGGGCGCTTCAGCCGGTTCAAATTGCCAGGCCTCCAAGAAGCATAAGGCTCTTATAGGTTAAGGGTTTAGGGTTTAGGGTGCTCTTATAGGTTAAGGGATCCCTTATATAAAGGAGCTCACATGAGGGTTTAAGGTTTCGAGAGGATGTTTTGTTTTCTTTTGCCGTCTTTCGGTTTAGGATTTCAGGTTCTGGTGCTCTAAGAATCTTGTGGTTTTGCGGCTTGAGGGTCCCGGATTTAACGGGTTTGGGGGTGTAGAATGTCAGGCTTTGCGGCTTAGATTGTGAGGCCGCTGTTGTTTCAAGGTTTCAGGAGATTGTGACCCGGCATCATATCCGGTATGAAGCCCTTGCGCCCTGTCATGAGCATAGCATTGCTACCACTGGGTTTCAATGAGTTATGAAAAAGCTGTTCTGGTAAGAGTGGACCTCATCTATGGCACTAGCTCCAGATTCTCCATAGTAGTTCCTTTTTGGGATTACCTTAATAATATAGGATTCTAAATATGAACCCCAAAAAAGGAACTACTATGGAGCCTCTAGGTAGCTCCAGAGGCTGAGGTTAAGAATCGTTCTGCATGCGCTGAACTCCAAAGTCCACAAGAACCAAAGCCTGCCCTGCCCTGACAGCCGGCAGCCCGAAACTATACAGCCATGCTCCTGAGGGTTACTTAGAAACAATTTTCAGTTTTTGGTTATTATCATCCCTAAGAAACAGCTCAAATTAGATCTTTTGTTAGGGTCCTAAGTTCAGTATAGTACAGTCAGACGCCGCAAGCGAATCAAGACTTGTCCATCCGGCCCCACAGCACCGCTGTTATGTGCGGTCTGCACGTGTGCACATCCAATTGGAAGTTTGAAGACCTAAAGTGAGAAATATAGACTTAACCCCTGACCTCCTACTCCCTCAACATAAAACCCTCAACCCTATCCCTAATCCCTAGTCCCCGATCCCTAAACCCTAATCCCCAAACCCTAGTCCCTGAACCCTAATCCCTAAACCCTAATCTCTAACTTCTAAACCCTAGATCCGCATCCCTGAACCCTCATCTGCCAGTTGGCATCAGCTGGGCACCAGCGGCAGTACCAGCAGTTTCATTCGGGAGCTGGCAAACAGCCTCGTGATGAAGGAGGCGGGTAGCGGGATTCAAGGAATTCATAGGGTTTAGGTGTTTAGGGTATGGGGGTTCTTGACAATAGCCCTAAACCCTAAACCCTAGGCGCTCCCTTTGCGGGTCTTCTAGGCAGGGCTTTACAGTGTTTTTTCAGGTTTATCAGGGCGTCTGCAGGATTTTGAAGGCTTTCTTTTCATAGGGCTCTGTAGGGTGGCTAGACCATAAGTGCGATTGAACTTTCCACACCCTAAACCGTAAAAACCTTGCCTTCATCCCTGAACTTTAAACCATCAGCAGGGATATGCAGGGATGCGTGGTGTTCTTCAATCATTTTCAAGGCTCCTATAGTATTGATGACATGGTTGCTTTAGCGAAGCGATGATGAGTGCTGATGTGGCCATGAGATAGTGCGCTCGGGTGCTAATCAGCACTTGTATTCGTCGTGCTGGCTGGCATGTTACATGTTCCTATAAATCTCGCTGCCAAACCTTCATTGTCTGAAGAGGAATCCTTGGGGACCAATCGGCGTGCATGGCTTCTTGATTCCAGGTGTAGGGTTTCCCTGTCGCTCTGTTGGAAAACCTAAACCCGAATATTGAGGTTTGATTGCTTTCTGTAGTTATGATTACGCAGGCCCTTGAATCAAGTCGTATGTATGTCAGGACGAGTAGTTCCAGATAGGGTATTGCCAATGCTATGCTGGGGTTCCTTATCATAAGTATGCAAAGTACAATCTACACCAACACCTTGCACTAGTTCTTACGCTCCTTTATACATGGCTTACAGAAGACCCCGAAACGGGCAAACCCGAAGTCAGGGAAGTCGCGCAATCGCCCTAAACCCTAAACCCCTAAACGCCTAGCCACAGAAGGAAGTCAAGGGCGGCTCGGCGGTTGAAGGCTTCGGGGAGTAGGGTTTCGGGTGTAGTGGCAGGGTTTTAATTGGAGTTTTGAGTTTTGGGCTGGAGGATTCTTAGCCTTTTGCCCTGAGGAGTTGGGCGCGGAGCACGGAACCTATATACATCCCTGCACACACCGCCCAAACACCCAATCTCTGAATCCCAGGCCAGGCCCTATGCGCCCAGCCGACTTAGTCCTGCCCGACTTAACTTAGATCCCCAATACCTAATAACCTTTAAACTTTTTGGAATATACATAGTTCAGTAGGAATCGGAAAGTTTTACCTTGTATTTCTGCGGCTTATTGGGGTAGTAAGTTAAACCCAACGAAACCCTCAAACAACAGAAAGACAGAGCCCCTCGGAGGCCCCTCAGCACCCACCTCCAATCAAAGACAATAAGTTTGCACCCTAAACGTTTGTAACCCTAGGTTTGGGGTCTCGAATACCCCTATTAAGGGCCATATTCCATGGTTAAGGGACCCAAGCCCAAGGGTACAAACCCTAAGATTACAAAGGAAAACTCCTTGATGCAAGAGACAGGCTGGTGAGAAGGAAACTGTTGGAGATCACCGATTCGCTCCTCGACCTTCTGGCTTTCCGGTGACCTTCTTCCATCCCATATGGGACTTTCCGAAAATTGGGGGAGGGGTGCCTTATTTGGGAGTCCTTATAATAAGGATCCTACAATTTGGGGGTATCATTATTTTAGGGGCCCCTATTTTCGGAAACTCCCAGCATCCTTAAGCCCCTGCGCACTAAATCGTAGAAGCCCTATGAGCCCTATAAGCTTGAAAAGAAAAGGTCCTTGACCGCAACACCAGGCACTTTAGGTGTATTCCTGACATTAAGGGGTAGTGGCCTTTGCGGGTTTGGGCTTTGGGTTCGGGTAAAGCCTCTCCAGCGAGTATCTTAAGTCTTAGGGCTTAGGGTTTACCCATAGGCTCCATAGTAGTTCCTTTTTGGGATTACCTTATAGGATTCTAAATATGAACCCCAAGAAGGAGCTACTATGGAGCCTCTAGGTATGCAGGGTTTTAGGGTTTAGGGTTCTTAGCCTCAGGCTCTGAGGACTCGCATTTTAAGGGTTCTGGGCCCGAGCACCATTCTGAAACTCTGGTGCATGAGGTTTGCGTGGAGCTTAAATGTCTAAACCCCCTACCTAGACCCCCTAACTACCCACAGTTATACCCTAAACAGCCACTGTTAGGGATCATATGGGCTCTACTAAATGGCACGTGGGGGGTCCGTAGAACCTGAAGCACTCGAGGTCATCATCTCGAAGGCTACAGGAAGGTGAAGCCAACTTGGGGCTTTGACACTTTCCCGGATTTTCATAGGATTTAGGGTTTAGGGACCCATGAGGGTCCAAAGGACCCAATAATTCGGTACTGGGGTGTAGGATAGTAGTTATGTAGCTCAGTATTTATGAGAGTATATGATTATCAGGTACTTGGACCCTTAGGGTACCGCCTGCAAACCACCCGCCTGAGTTTCCCAGGTCTCTTTTTGAGAGGACCTGGGATTTCATGAAAAAAAAAACAATAGAGCTTTTTGATGTCTCGGTGGTGAGGGTTCCCCAACAAAGTGTCTGTAACCTCTGGGCAGTTCACCCTAGACCCTAAAACCCCTATGAACCCTTACATTGTTGAACTTCTAAACTAAACCCTAGACCCTAAAACCCCTAGGCCCTAAACCGAGCTAGACCCGAAGATTCGGGCAGAACCGCAAACTTTACACATGGTGCCCTACGCCGTCACGGGCGAAAGCCCCCAAAGATCCGACTCGGGTTTAGGGTTTGGGGGGACACCCGTCGTTTTGAGTCCTCAAACCCTCCACCGGTGTGTATATCCTTGGCAGGGTTTAGGGTTGCAGGGCTTTGGCGCGAAGCCCTTTCGCAACGTTCAACCCCTCAATTGGCAGCCTCTCACTATATATACACAGCTTGTCGGCTACGATACGCTAAAGGTCTGACTAACTAGCTATAGCATTTCCTCGGCATCGCAATCTGACTATTGCGCAACATAAAACACAGTCATACGAACAATTTATTATAGATCCTGTGTCGAATTCGAAAGGCATGCGCAAGGCCTTGCCGCACCTTCTTGCAGAAACCTTTCAAAACCCTCAAAATCCTAAACCCTCCTTGAACCCTAGCTAAATCATAAACACCACAGCCTTACATAACCCGACCCAGAGCTTTCCGAGGCCACCGAGCGAGTCTATTGGCTGAGCAAGCCGTCAGTACCAGGCCACCTAAGGGCTTTCGGGTGATAGGGTTCAGGGTTTCGTCTAAGGTTTAGGGTTCAGGGTTCGGGGTTTAGGATTTAGGGTTCAGGGTTTAGGGTTCAGGGTTTAGGATTTAGGATTTAGGGTTCAGGGTTTAGGGTATTCAGGGTTTAGGATTTAGGGTTTAGGATTTAGGGTGATGCGTAGGGTTAAGGGTTGGGGGTTTATTGTTTCGGGTTTAGGCTTGAGTTTGGGAGTTTGGGGTAAAACCCCAGTCTTTTTGCCTCAGGTTTTGGGGGTTTGAGTTCATGGCTTTAGGAGCTTTGGTAAACTTTCGGGCAGCACGGCAAGCTGTCCATTGTCCGTTGCGGTCGCGCATGCGTCGTGCGTGTTGTCAGGGGCCGATATGAGCTGCAGGATCCACATCTGCATCTCAGCAAACCCTGCATCCTACCTAGAGGCTCCATAGTAGTTCCTTTTTG